>CM061149.1:34532114-34612114 GCA_030710495.1 Labroides dimidiatus | reverse complement strand
TTCCTGTGGCTTCATGCAGATGAATGATGTCATTTAAGCAGCCTCGCCCCCTGATGCTGTCGTTTTCACATGCACCTCCAAAAATTTCTAACAGAAGCTCCTTGTGTCCAAAGTACAAAAAATACTGACATTTATATGATTGACCACACAGAGATCACCGTGGTAACAGTGCAATGATATTGCGACCAAACTCGGCAGAGAAGAGGAATTTGTGAACAAAAATGCTGTAAACTGTGGAACCAACCTCTCCTTTTCTAATTTAATAATGTGGTAGACATGTGTTTGCATTACACCGCCCCCTGCAATTTAAGAATGGACACCACACGGAGCATGAGAAAGCATAAAAGCCAAACGTGGTCTCTCGTGTGGATCTCGTGCATCTCATTTCCGTGTGTCAAGCTCATGCAGAAAGCATATTAGCCCTTTAAAGCGCCCCGCTCCACAAACCCCCTTCACTCTGTTTGGCCAGTCCGCTGGAGGCCTTTTAGGGGCGGGGCTATCGGCGGACCTTGGTGTGGGAGGCCTGCTCCTCTAACGTGTCATGAACCAGTTAGAAAATCCTTGTGTGATGACATCATCATTTCAGGAAGTCTGGTGTCATTTTTATAATGAATTTTTTTGATCAGTTTACAGACAGATTCATTCATCATTCATCATTGGAAAATGATTTTCATTGACCAGCTGCTCAGTGTCTTAGCAGTGTGTAAACTCATTAGTCTGGACTTTTCAGAGCCAGTTTCAGCTTAATGTTTGACAGCAGTGTACAGAGATGATGCTGAAAGAGCCCCTCTCTCCTCTCTGTAAAGCGCTCAGGTTTATTGCTGTAAAGGCTGAACAAACTCAACAGGTGCTGTCTGAAACTCATGAACAGCTGTGATGAGGAGGGCATGTGATCTTACAAAGATACTACAATGATGTGATCTTAACAAATAAGACAAAGAGATGCACATGATGTTGGGAACTAATGTTGATCACTGGTCATTACACTTGCCCAGCTCTCCTTTAGAAGTACCTCCAAGCACAGTTGAATTGATCTTCTCTTTGTCCTATTCCTGGACTGTTCCGGTCTCTGACGGGCTCCATCATCATCAGCCTGTTTGTCTAATACACGCATAAGTAAATATATTTTCCTCTAGATGGACAAGACTGGAAATAGGATCCACGTTTATTAATGTCAAACTTGCCTATAGTGTGCTGTAGTTTAAGTGTTCTGTCACATCAGGTGGTCTCCCTAAAATGAAGTCAGTGTTGGGTATAAATTCAATCTGTAAACTGCTCCAGAAGAAAAGGTTCATGTGCTGCAGAGACAGACAGACCCATCACATGGTCTGCATCACCTCTCTTCATCCGAACTCTCCACCCTTCTTCTTCTCCTTCCTACTCTACCACTGCTGTCCTCACTTGCTCCTGCTTTTCCTCTACACCTGTCCTCCTCCTCCTCCCCTTCCTTCTGTTCCTCCTCTCCCTCCTTCCTCCTTCTCCTCCTCCTCATCCTTCCCCCTCCTCCTTCCTCCTCCCTCTCCTTCCTCCTCCCCCACCCCTCCTCCACTCCCCCTCCTCCTTCCCCCCATCTCCCTCTTCTCTTTCCTCCTCCTCTCCCTCCTCCTCCTCATCCTTCTCCCCGTTTCCCTTCACTCTTGTCTCTCTTCCTTTTTGTTTCAAACACCGCTGTGTCCCTTGACTTTGTCACCTTTGTCAGGGTTAAGTGCTCCATCTGTGTTGCCCCCACCCTGTCCTCTCTCTGCTAGCGTGAGAAGGGAAGGCTCCATGCTGATGAGAGCTTTAGGTTATGTAAAGAGATGATCCGGACAGTAATGCCGTATAGCCGCAGTGATACCAGCAGCAGCCATTAGTAGCTTCTCTATAGCATGACCATTTGTCTGCCTGATGCTCTGGTCTTTTAGGTCTGTCACAGATGGAGCTCAGTGGTTTAAAGCTCCACATGAAACAACATGTGTTTGCTTACATTACACATAATCCTCCTTCCTGTTGGCTACTGTCCACTCAGGCTTTCCTTTTGTTTGAAGAGAGGAATGGATAGATAGATTAATAAACTGATGAATGGATGGAGAAATGAATGGAGGGACGACTGATTTGATGGATGGATGGATGGATGCAAGGATGGAGAGACTGATGGATGGACAGATGGATGATTGGATGATGAATGAAAGAATGAATGCATGGATGGATGAACGGATGGAAAAATAGCGAGATGATCACTAGATGGATGGATGGATGATTTATGAATAAATGGATGGATGACTGGATGGATGATTTTATGAATGAGCAGATGGATTGATGGATGTATTGATTGGTAAAATGATGGATGATTGTATCAAGAGATTCAAGGATGGAGGGACAGATAGATGATTTGATGGATGGAGGTTTGATGACTGATAAATGGGTTGATTTATACATGGAAAGATTGTATGTAATGGATGGATGGATGGATGGATGGATGGATGGATGGATGGATGGATGGATGGATGGATGGATGGTGCATCTTCAAAGCTACTTATTCAGGGCAGCAAAGACATGAGGGACTTCACAAACTTAACACATGTGTGAGTGTGTGTGTGTGTGTGTGTGTGTGTGTGTGTGTGTGTGTGTGTGTGTGTGTGTGTGTGTGTGTGTGTGTGTGTGTGTTTGTTTAGTGCATTCAGGACCTTGGTGTGGCCTGATTATCACCAACATGAGGGAAGGTCTGAGTCTCTCATGTAGAAGCTGTTAATTAGCACCTAATTCAGAACACATTCCTCCCTCTGCAGGATCAGCGCCAACAAAACAGTGTCATGGTAACGTCCGTGCAGCTGAAGGCATCTGACTGATTCAGGGATAAGGTTCTGAAGCGGTCAACCAAACAGACAAGTCCTTCAGATACACTGCTTAGTGGTGATCAAATATGAAGTGATTTCAGCCTGTAAGGCTCAGCTGCTCGTATGGTGGATGTTTGTTTGTTTAAAGAGCTTAAAGAGCCGTCTGCAGATAACTTTACCGTCTTACTGCTTCCTGACATTTCACCAATAAAATCAAAGCTGTACCACCACTGTTGCATCAGTGCTATGGTTCTGTCATCCTGTGATGTTAGCTCTTAGTTTGCTTTGAGTGAAAGCAAACTAAGAGCTGGAAGATGAGTCAACAGCACATACATGAGCTACGTGAGGTTGAAGAGCTGCAGTTTGTCTTTTAGTAAAGTGAAGCATGTTAGATACAAGCAAGCAGGGACTACATGAGTAAAGGAGCCCAACAGCCAACACTGACACCAGAGGGGGAGACCACAGCATCTGCACCCACCAGACCCTCAGGACAATCCATATGAGAGAAAGCACAGACCTAACAGATCTTTGCAGACTTCTACCCCAGACTCTTACAGACTCTACTCCTCAGTAATCCACCAGTGCCAATGCCCCCATCTCAGAAAGCAAAAGATCCATTTTGAACCTCTGTTTTTTTGTTGTTGTTGTTGTTCAGGACCCAGATCATTAGACCTTTCACTCTGTGTGACAAGCCAGACTCCTTTAAACATTAACAGGTTTGGATTAAACAGTCCTTCCTGATCCTCTCCTGCGGATCGTTAAAGCTTTCTCTGTTCCCTCCACAGCAGTCATCCTACATGACTGTTCCCTCCTCTCTGACAATATAGACTTCTACATTGGACTAATTATAGTAAGTACCATGTTAAAGAGGTCTTACATCACGCTGTGACGTCAGCTGACAGACATCTCACTGATCGCAGCTCTGCAGCAGAACAAGCAGTTTTATCAGTTGTCATAGAGACATCACAGCTCCATCTATTCACAGTGCGACGTGATTAAAGATCTGACAAAAAAAAAGCCATCTGAAGCCTCTCTTTATCTTGAGGTGGTCCATCAGATTTTTCTCATATATCTATGTATAAATAAAGAAACTGAGTCTACAAATGACCAAAAATGTTCCAATCACAAGGTTTAAAAAAAAGTCCTAACGTTGCACCTTATTACTAACAGCTGAATCACCTTGTTGGCTCCATCACACAAGGTCATGATCCACATGTCCCAACCTTCAGCGCTCTTTCCTCATCAATAAACTCTTCTTGAATGGTTCATCCTCTCCTGTCAGCTTGTACACAGTATACACATCACTCTTTGATTTAAAGCTCCTTAAAGCTGCTGTGAGGAGTTCTTGACGGGTTATGAAACAGAGCAAAATTATTACTGATGCACAGGGTGACTCAGAATATGTGCAACTTGGCCCACAGTAACCATGATATCAGCATACAGCCATAATTCATGAATTGTAAAACGAAATGAAACCACACATTATGATATGTGATTAATGGAGGAATGAAAAAGGGCCCACAAAAAAACTGGGTGAGGGATTATTGAAATGATTCACTGCACCTTGACTTCAGGGACATGAAACAATAACTGTAAAGAACTGTAAAAAGTAAACGTTTCTTTAAAAAATAAAGCAATTTAAAATCACACTCATTCTCGTGCTTGAATAACAAGCTCATGTAAAAACTTGTTTTTACTTCGAGGTGATGAGATGCAGTGACATCTCAAACAGAGCTGTCACTGCTGTCTGGACCTTTTAGCAATGACGGGGACTCTTGCGTCTCTTTAGCTGTCTCTTTCGTCTCTTTAGCTGCTTTTTGAAGCTGTCTGGCATCATGCTTTCTTTGCGGTTGACAACATCCCCCCAAATTCATGTCATTAGCACCATCATGTGGAGTCATCATGGATATTTGTATCAAACAGGTCAGGACGAGGATTTATTGGCATGTTGATCTACTGTCCCAGCCCGACTCAAACTGTCTGCAGTAAGAGTCAGACACGGTGAGGAAGGAGACGCTACAGAAACAGACTTGAAGCATTATTCCACACCGTCTCTTCATTCTGAGTCACAGCTTCAACATTTAAAATGAAGCAGGATGTGATTTGTTATCAGAAAACACTTTGGGGATGTAAATAATGGGCAACTTCTAAAGTATCAGATTGAGACGGTTTTGTCATTTCTGGCATTTTAGCCGATTTTCTCAACCGATCATTGACATTAGCCATCATTGAGCACAATTTGCCTCTGAACGCTGATGTGTCAGTATAACCGAGCGCTCTGAGTTCATCCACACTCATAAAGTTGATGATAAAATAATAAAATAAGGTTCACTGATGAGGAACAGCAGCTACACTGAGCTTTATTATAGACCACATGAGCACAACCAGACACTTTACAGCAGTAAGACCTGCATCCTGTTTACTGCATCCTACAGTGACTCTGCAGGGACAAACAGTTCAAAAGGAGATAAAAACATGGGACAGTCTGTTAGCATAGCATCAGCAACTCCAAAATAGTGTGGAAGTATATCAAACTAAAATGTTCAAAACAGTCAAACAGCCACACGTGAATACGTTTATACTCCATGAGGCCTTCAACACGACCAAAACATCCTGAAACAACATGCAGCTGAGTTAACCTACAGAGGGGGGGGGGTTGCAACGACTATTCAAACAACTCTGAGAAGAAGGTGGGACGCAGGTTTCTTTCCGTTGACCACAGCATGTCCTGCCGTTCACACATTTAGTTTCCCATCATGCCTCACTGGAGCTGTTATAACACAGTCCGTGACAACATGTGAGCTGATTCAAACATGATGTGATCAGTTTGACCACAGACGTTTGTCCGTGTTTCTGCTGAGCCTCACGGCGCTCTGGATTGATTCCTTTACTCTCCAGTTTGGGATGATTCGTGTGGTTTGATTGTGGTGAAATTAACATTTTAACATCAGGAGAATAAATATGACATAATCCTGTTAGTGTCTAAAATTTATGTTCGTGGTCTTGTGAGAGCTGCGCTCAGGGCAGCCTGGGATCTTAATGTGCTGTATTGCATGCACGCAGGTTCAGGGGGCCTCATACAGGAGAGCATGTGAAATAGATCAGATGATTTTAACATCAAAACTAGCTAGACTAAGATCAATGGAATTAATCAGCTTGAGACAGTTATTTTTCACTATCCATAATTGTTTAAACACAAAATGAGAAAGTGTGCCGTTTCCTCTTTACCTCTTTAGTCAAGTTTATCTCTGAAAACCCAAGAATCAGATCAGGACTCTGTACCTGCAGACACTCAATACTAAAAAAATCAGGATCGGTGGCAAAAATGCTCATCTGGACATCCCTAATTAATTATTGAAACTATGAGCTACAAAAAGGGATTTTTAGGCTATAGCATTTACAAATAAATAAATGAATAAAACCATTAAAAACCAAAGATCAACAAGATCAAAAATCTAAGTTTTCTAAATAAAACTGAAATAACTGATGAATTAATGTCTGAATAAAATCTGGGCATGTTTCTCTAGAACTTAGCATGTAGACTCAATACTATTCGTTATAATGAATAGTTATAAAAACATTATAAAAACATACTTCAACAGATGTTTTCCTCCAGATTTCTATCAGGTAGAAAAAAACAACATGTGGTTTCACTTATTCACTGATTCAGCTCTCAGGGTAGTTTTTATAACTAAAGCATGTCTCAGTGTGTCTCTCCAGCACGGTGGACACAACACAGAGAACTTTACAGATCTCTAAAAACTGCCAGCCTTCCTCGTTCGACATCAGAGCCAGACTGATTGTGACCCTGCTGTGCTCAGAGACCTTGATTTTAAATATATTCACAGCTTTTCGAAGCTGCTTTGTTTTTGTTTTTTGTTTTTTTAAACAGCTTTAAGCCAGTTACAGCTTTACCACTCGCATTCTGCATTACAACGAAGCACGATGAAACCAGCGCAGGTTGAACCTCCTCCATGCTAACAGGCTAACTGCAGCGCTGCACATAACGATGCGGCCTGCCTTCTTCTTCTGTGGCATCTGCTGTTCATCATTGTCTGACTGCCCTCTAATGGTCTGGTTGTTTGGTTCAGATCCTTTAATTCTTTCTCCATACGTCTCTGGCCTGATTTGCTTAAATTACCCAGGTGAAAGGCTCTGAGTGGAAATGTAGACAGCGAAGTGGCTACAGGAACAATTCAATTCCTGGGAATGTTAATCAAAGCTAAAAGTTCCTGGACCTTCTGGTTGAAAAAGCCAATGAGACAAGTAGGGCTGCCAAGATTAGTCGACTAGTCATGATGACGTTGACGATCAAATTCGTCGGCGACTTATTTAAAAATCGACGCCGTCGTTTTAATATTTTTTTAGACTTTATTTTTCCCTCAAAACTGCCGCTGTACTTTCACCTGTCTCGTCTGCTGTTCTGTCCTTGACGTATATGCGCAGAAGTGGTAACCGGGGTAACCCGTGATGTCACCGGAAAAGTTATGCCCAACAGTATCATGGCTAGCCGGCAACAGAGCTCGAAAGTTTGGGAGCATTTTTCCAAAATAAAGGAGAAAAGTGTGCAATGAAAGATCTGCAAAGCAGAAATGTCCTTCCATGACAGTACGACGGCGATGCACGAGCATCTGAAAAGACAGCACGCCGTGGCTGATTTATTTTCTGACGAAGAATGACAATCTCGGTAAGCTAATTGGCTAGTTGGCTGCTAACATTAATGTCAACAGGGAGCTACCTACTTAATAGCGATGTCATGTTTGAATAGAAAATTAGAACATAAAAAAAATGTCAGAAATGCTGCTACAAGCTGCAAAGTTCATTAAAAGCTGAATGAACTATGATATTAACTGTCTTCATTTTTAGTTAGCACATACCTTAAACACTTGAAGCTGGAAGCTAATGATGTTAGCTGTATGCTCGTGCAATAAGATGCAATTTATGTATGATCCAAATAGTCGACTAATCACAAAAAAATAATCGGTGACTAGTCGATTATCAAAATAATCGTATGTGGCAGCTCTTTAGACAAGGCTCCACCTTTGTCTGTCACTGCTTCAGATCAGCTCTTCAGCCTGACACGGAGCTGAAGTGCAGTAATGAATAAAAACTGTGTATACTATCCCTCAGGCTGAAGACAGCTGATCACCCTGTGATCGCAAACAAAAGGAAAAACGGTCAGTGGGGTGTTTCTGCACTGATGAAACAGCTGTTTTGTTGGCACCTTCAGTTGTCAGTTCTTGCAGCTCTCTCCACAACATCCAGTAACACTGACTTGACCATGGACAAGACTTACTTGGCAAACATCACCAAAACATTGGCTGAGTTCTGCTTTGTTAATTATAAAAATCTGCTCAAAAGTCTGAATCAAGCCTGTGTACACTCTTTAAATCCTGCAGCTGACACCACATGGCTCACTGAGATCCACTAAACGAATACTGATATCCCAGTCGGAAAGAAAATCCATGTTAAGCCTGCCAGGCTGCTATTTCAACTCTGTTTCCAGTTAAAAGAAAGCTCTGGCTTCAGCTTGTCACCACTGTTTAGAGGATCAAAGAAACATCCAGGTGTCTACCTGAAAAATCACATCCCATATCCAGCTCTGCCCTCTGCTCACTGCAGCGAACAGGACGAGCAGATATCTGTTCAGCAATGCATGCATGCAGAGCAGCACAGTCCCCACTACCATTTCCAGGGGATTATTAGTTACAGATGTTGAGCTCCAAGAAGGCATGTTGTTGTTTTGTTCTATACAGTGACTGTCAGTGTGTGTGTGTGTGTGCACGTGCACTGATACTCTGCAAGCTGTGCTCATACAAAGAAATCAATCTGGTGTAATTGAACTAACCCCAGTGGAATCTATATTGTTATATGTCTCAGCTTGTTCAGCTGAGAGTTCACAGTTCTTCAGGTACACTCAGTCACTGTCACTGAACAGACTGTTCCATTATCAGTAATCACATCAATCTGTGTGGACCAATATTTGCATGTTTTACATGAAAACACAAGCTGCAGTTTTTTTCTTTGCTGAAATATTTCTTTAGTTTATTTTCCCCACTTACTTGTGTAAGCCTGAAGTCCACAAGTCTTATCTCATGTTCAGAATGAAAAATCCAACAAATACATTTTAGAAAACACTAATAAAGGAATAAATATGCCGAATAAAATGTGTTTCTCCAAACACCTTTGCTCATCCAAACTGCCTGTTGGTCCTGCTTCCCTCAAACTCCTTGCAGCAGCTCTCTTCTCGTCATAAACATCACAAACATAATAAACATCACAAACATCATAAACATCATAAACGTCATGCATTTGATGATGTGGGCTGAGAAACGTGCCGCTGCCGCTCACCTGCTTCCTGTGCCACAGACTGGAGCCCTGCGACCAGCCCCAGCAGTACCCCCGCGAAGCACATCTGGAAGGCGAACAACTCCTTTCGCTTTCTCCGCCTGGCTTTGCTCCTCCGTCGGTTAAGCATCACTCCTCCCCCGGCGGCCGTCTCCGACATCCCTTCAACCACCACGCGGGCCATGGCGCTCTTCTCTCGGGCGAGCGTTCCGGCGGAACCCCCGGTGGTGGTGCAAAGGTTTGAGAAACTGAGGCGAGGAGGAAGAGACAGTGCGGTGTGCAGTATGAGCACTGAAGTTATTCGACAACAAATGATATGACCACTTCGCCGACGGCCTTGTAAAGCAATTCCGAAGGAAGACTACAGTTTCCGGTATCCCATTTCAAAATAAAATCCTTGTTGTTAAAGCCCATAACCAAAGCAGGGTTAAGAGTGGGCGACAGAACACTACAGGCAATTAATAATCTTACTTACAATAACAGCCCATTTAAAATGATAACCGCGTGGTTAATATTTTTAAAATACAATATTAATTTTCTCCATCTCCTCTGATGTCAAACGCTGTGCCTTATTTGATATTTATCTCCGAGTTAATGTAGTACTTGCAGTAGCCAAGATTACGAGGAAGACAGACCTCATATTCAGTAACCTAATAACGTTTAAATAATTAAATTAAGTGATCAATTTATTATGTAATTTTTAATTCAAAACCATTTGTCCTCGTGCAATAATAGTTGTATTATCATTATTATTGATACCACTAATACTAATAGTAAAAGGATTTATAAAAATAATAATAATAATAATAATAATAATAATAATAATAATAATAATAATAATAATAAATGAAGAAGAAGAAGAAGAAGAAGAAGAAGAAGTGGTAGTAGAGGTGTTTTATCAATGTAAATATCCAATTTTGGAAAACATTGCCAACCATCCCGGCGGGGGGGGGGGGGGGGGGCTGTAAAAGGGGATCATTCAGAGGTCATTCAAGAGGAACTTACAGATTTACAGTCAGCCTACACTTTTATTTTGAAAGTTCATTTCCGTTGTTTGGGACATGTGAGTGTCTGCCGTCTTCACTCCATGGTTGGCGTGTGAGAGGGCGGACCCTTTGGCTTAATGACCCCGGACAGGACACAGCCAGAATGTTCAGAGATGGAGAGATGGATGCCCGTGTGTGTAGCCAGCTGTGTGTGTCAGAGTTTTTGTTTTTACAGGTAAGTAATTGATTCTTCTTGGCCCTGGTCTGTGTGCTAATGACTGGGTTTTTCTAAATCTTCTCCTTGGCTGTACCAAAGGGCTTATTCTGCTGTTGCTATTGACCCTTTTTTCAAACTTCTGGTTCCCCCAGGTGCTGCCAATCAAGTGACTGATTAGCCCCTGATCAGCATGCCAGGTTTGACTGATTTGGATAGAGCTTGTGTGAAAGGACAACTTCAAGCTGGTGTTTTGCAAAACCAAGTTCTGGCATTATTGGGAGTGAGCCCTAGTATCACCTCCAAAACGAAGGCCAGGTTCTATATAACTGGGATGACAGAGACAGGCCATGAAGTGGGTGTCTCAGGGAGACAACTCCCAATGAAGACTGCTTCCTGACCCTGTCAGCCTTTAGCAGCTGCAGGTAGCCTTTACAGATTTACAGTCAAGATTTGCAGGATGGTATGGTAGGATGGTAGGATGGTAGGCTGGCTCCCTGCCCAGACAAGTCAGAACAAACTACACACAACCAGTCTAAGGCTGCAAGGAGGTCTGCCATGACTGCGCTTTACTGTCAGGCCTGTTTGCATTGTTGTCAGCTCACATAAGACTTCTCTAAAAAGCTTGATGGTCTTATGTCATCTTTTATATGGAACACCTCGAATCAGAAAAGTGTTCTTGCAGAGGCCAAAGCAGGAGTGTGAAATGGCCTCACCGAACTCTTTGTTTTATTGGTTATGTGATACACTAAGTCCTGGAGTACCAGCTTAGTTACAGACTGAATCTAATTCCTGCCCTGGTAGCTTGCTTGCTCCTCTTTTGCACACCCCATGGCCTGTCAGAATCTTGTGGTTCAACATTCCCTGAAATTTGGTCTCAGTTCAGGAAACACTTTGGCCTGACCTCCATGTCTACCTTCGCCCCAGCTGCAGCCAACCACCTGTTCCAGCCCTCTTCACTACAATGTTCCTTTTCTTTTAACCTTCTGGTCACTGATCGTCAGCCATGTTTGCTTTTGTCTGGTTTCCTCATTGTTCATTATGTTTGTGTTATCTGTTATAATTGACCTTTCTAGGGAGAATTCAATAAACATACAATGAGTAACAAAAAAATGTCAAAATTCACATTATAACAGTGACATGTACATCATAAATCTGATAAGCTGATCACTGAAGAACACGTCTGTGTTGTTGTTGTTGTTGTTGTCGTGTAGGGAGTGCAGGGTTGTGTAGCGCTGACATCAGTTGTTGCTGATACAATAACTAGTGACATGTAACCCACATGACCCTCCTTCAAAAATCTATAAAATCCTTTTAAAGCCTCTGATCTGAAAACCTTAGGCCTCATTTATATGACAAAACAAAAAAACATGGTGAAAAAAATCTGTGCTAACGCGCAACAGACGCACAAACACAGTAGTCCTCCATTGTTGCTGTTGCTGATGTTGTTGTTGTTGTTGTTTGGTTTGTGCATGGCAGTTAAAGCTCCCACAATGAAAGTGTGATGCACAAAGCGGAGGGTGACGTCAGCGTCTCCACTGAAAACTCTGGCTTCTGCTGTTTACATGACAACGGCGGCTGAGGCGTTTCAGGAGAATTCCACTCTGGAAGCTGTTTTCAAAGTTTCCATTTAGGTTGGCTGAAACGCCGTTTTCATATAAACGAGAGACTGAAATCCAACAATACCTTTGTGTTTCATTCTGAAACCATTGTGGTGTTGACAGGGCCTGTACATCCTCTATAGGGTTAAACTTCTTAGGGTTCTTCCTAAGCCTCTCTAATCCATCATTTTATTGTATGTATTGTTTTCCTGGAGCATAAACAGTCGTCAGGTTGGACAGCAGTCCATTTTGTTTCAGTTTTACATGAAGTGCTGTTATCTAAAAATGAGCCTCCTGAGTAAAAACGAGCCTCCTGGGTAAAAACGGAGCGCTGTGCTGAGTAAAAAGGTCTTTTGTCACTTTGGCTTGACAAAACACTCTTTTGAAGGGGCCTGGCATTATAAACATCACCATTAAAAACAATGAGATTGATCTTTCACCCTTGAAAAACACTCATACACTGAAAGGCACTCCAGCTGATTGGGGTCAAAGGTCAACCCCTCTGACCTCTGTGCTGAAACATCTGATGGATGCTTGTATTGTGGAGGCAGAGCAGACAGAGGAACATAGAAGTGGAAGGGAAGAAGGAAGAGTTCAGGGTGTGGAGGTCGTCTCTTGATATGAAGCGGTCACTGTGACGTGCATCATCGCCAGATTCCGATCCTTCTGGTGTTATGAAACGTGTACAGAAATCTCTCTATCTTATTGTTTATTTTTCCCACGAGGTGTGCAGTGATGACATCACAGGATGGACGGAAGCTGAAGGGATAGAAAGCAGCATGGCATTAGCGAATGAGCTCCCAGATTATATCCACAGCCCCTTGGCCCGTGCTTTTACACACACACACACGCACACACACACACACACACACACACACGCACACACACACACACACACACACACACACACACACACACACACACACACACACACACACACACACACACACACACACTTCCTTCATGATGGATTGGGCATAATCCTCATCCTGAGCAATAGCGTCTGACGGCTGTGATTGGAGACAATGACAATGACATATCGAGTGTGCAGGATTAGGAGACAGCGAGGGATTTTTAGCCTCCATCCTTTGAGTAAAATCTCTGAACAGAGCTGTGTGTTGTGTTTCACATCCACAGCAACAAAATGCTGCCTGTGTCTCATTCCTGTGCAGAGCGGGGCCGTCTCCATGTATGTCTTCACTGATGTCAAACTCAAACTGAGGCCCGTGACAGACTGTGTCCACATATTAAGCGGACTATTGCTGCAGCACACTGCAGAGTCAGTCCCAGGAACCGCTCCTCATCCTTTTCTTCCGAGAGCTGCAGGCTCCTTGAAGTCCTTGTATAACCAGTCACCATACTAACCTGTTGCAGATCAACCCATGTAGTTAGTTTGTTCCTCTAAGGTGTTTTTTTTTCTGGCATTGTTTTTTGTTCCTATTCCAACTTTTTTAAAGACTTATTGTTGGCATCATGTCTTGTTATTCTTGGGTTAGCAATGCATTGGAGTAGAAATTATCTCAAAACCATCAAAGTTATTTGAATCACCTGAGCTCACACTCCCTTCAAAGAAAGATAAAAAGAAATCATCAACATTTCAGAGCACAGAGTGCCCTTAAAGAGGAAATGAAACATGCAATTTTTGGCTCTGGTCTTGCTCATATATACACGAAAAAACAATCTGCCGAAAATCTGTGGTAAAAAAAATACCTAAATCCACAGATATGACCGATTTTATTTCGTAATTTGACCTAACTAGAGAGTCAGCGAGCCGCCATTTTGGAGTGACGTCATCGTCTACGTTGGAGGGTTGGTTGGGTCTTCGGCCGCGAGTAGAATCCAGAGCGAAGAAGAGTTGCGAACCGCCAATAAAACAAAACAAAAAAAAGAAGAAAACTAGCTGAGAAAAGAATCCAAATGGAAAACGTAGAGTCACGGTAAGAAATAGTCTATTTTATTTTATTTTTTGGAGGTTTGCATCAGCTGTGATGACCTCTGGTGATGGGATCTAATGATGAATGATGTGGAATCATTTGTTTTCGGACGGATGTGTTTTTTTAGTTGTGGTTACGTTTTAATTTTTGACAGTCATTTCAGACCAATCCTGTGCTGCAGAGATGTTCTGTTCATCCTTAGGCTGTGTTTCAGAGTGAGGAGGGTCTGTTTGAGTGCTGCTGTTTGAGGTGAAAGGTGTGTTTCATTACAGACTCAAAGAGGGACAGAGTCAGAGAGCTGGCTTCCAGTGATGGATGTTTGTGTGTAGTGTTATAGTCTATGATTTGGAGTATGAGCATTGGTGACTTGGAACCTGCTGACTTAACTTTACCTGTCTCTTCTCCGCTTGCCTGTGGCGTTTTGGCGCCCTGTCCTGACGGTGGACAGATGTTGCTGACCCACTGTTAGAGTGTGTTGACCGGTCAGTAGAGCCCTGCATATAGGCACTGAAACTGAAAACACTCGGGGCAGCTTCGGGCTTTAGTCTGTTGGTCCGGCGGACCACTAGCCTGCCGAGCTCAAAAGTCATCTGCTCTATATAATCTTCCTCCAGAAAATGCTCACTACACACCCCAGAGTCCAGGCCCATCGGTGGGTTCTTCCTCTTCAGTGCCGCCAGCCAACGGAGTAGAACTGTTTTCCGTTTTAGCGGAAGTTTGTGAAAGTGGACTGTTTTGTCCTCGGCCTTAACTTTATAAAATTCATTTTTACACCCAGGAGCAATACAGTAATGCCCCACAGTTTGTCTTTTCTTCTGCTTTGGCTCCTCAGTCTCCATCTTTCACTCTTGTCTCCTACTCTTCTTCCACTCCCAAGGCCGCGAACCCAACCTCCTGACGTCATAGCTCAGAGAACTGCAAGATGGCGGCGCGCTTTTCACGAAAGACAAAACGTTTCTCCGCTTTTCTTTTAAATGTTTATATTTGTCACGTTTTTTTAATAATTATTGATAATAAGAGGTCTCAATCTAGTAAAAAATGTTTATTTGGTTGACTGTTTCATTTCCACTTTAAGACACTGGAGTTATTAACATTACAATGTAATCACATTTAACCCCTTACCTCCTGAGCCTCAAAATGTCTGCCTGGATTTTTTTAAAACTTATTTTGACTATGAAAAGGTCAGAAAATGTCCTGTGAGTGAGTGTTTGGACAGCTTTTCTGGAACATGGAACTTTCAATATCTGGAGTTATTCTCAATTCACCTCATGTTATATGAGAAAAACACAAAACCTGAATTTGATTTAGAAGTTTAGAGAATAAAAAAAAAACTGCATTCAAATATTAGCAACAAATCAGGATGGACTTTGTTTTGCTTCTTGTTTTGTTTAAAAACAAACAAAAACAAACAAACAAACAAACCTAAAAGATCTCTGACAGAATCAGCATCCCCACAGCCTCTCCTTCTCCAAGCACACTAACCTCCTGAGGAAGACTGCTCCTCATCACCAGACAAACTGAAAGGAGAGGAGGAAAACATCCAGCTGCTCACACACACTGTACGCTACAAACAAGGCACGGCGCATTGTTCTTCAAAGGTTGGCACATAATACAAGCCTCAAATCATGAACACACAGCACAAAGACAACTTGGTAAACTGCTCTAAAACAGTCAGCACACAATACAGGAAGAAAACACCAGACAGAGAGCTTTATTCATCCTGAAATTTAACCCATCTAACGTTACCTTTGTTCTCATGAAGCTGCTCCTTCAGATGCTCCTTCAGTCTCAGAATCATGCAGAAACCTCAGAGGTTTTACAACCCTGGGGGATCTTCTTTTTGGCTGTTTTGGATAAACTTAGTTCTGTTTTTCTGTGTTTTCATTTTATCCACCTGCTCCACACACTGTGTGTGTTTGTGGGCTTCCATAAATGTCTGAGTGAAATTACTCTAACAACCACAGATTGGCTGAAAGAGCAACATCTCTGCTTCATCAACCATTTTCTGACCGTGCAAACTGTTTAGGAATAACCGTCATTCAAAGTGCACTTGCACAAATGTGTTGGCACCGACACATCAGGAGTTTATTTACTTTAATTCTGTAAAAAACATCATTGGTCTGCCCATAGCTCCGCCCCCACCAGAGGCCTCCAGAGGGCTGTCCAGCCAGAGTGAAGGGGGTTTGACAGCAGCTAAAGGATGCGTTCAGACAGAGGCTCAAATAAGGGTTTTATAAAACACCATGCAGAGAGAAAAAGACTTTATTTATTTATAATGTCATTTGTAGATATTAAAGGGCCCCAGAGGAACAGAATAAAGACTATACAAAGCCTGATATCTTTAAAGCATTTAAATCAACTCCAGCAGTTTTGTTAGCTTACTATTGATGCTTTAAACTGTTTTTGTTGCAGTAGCACCTGATGATCATCACTTCTCTGTGGCAGTGTGAGGAGCAAAGGTAGAATGAATGTAAAGAGGCAGCAGAACGTGGATGAAGCCTGGTCTGTGATTCACAGGATGAATGAAAACAATCGTCTCTGACTTCAGGTTAAGAAATGAAAACATGAAGAGAATCAGATCTGATTCACCACTCACACACACACACACACACACACACACACACACACACACACACACACACGGACAGAGCATGTGTTTGTCGTGTGATGTCACACCCACCTTTGATGTGTTGTTAGTCCAATCATTGTCCTGTAAATCATTCCAGCAGTCCCTCTTTATTCCTTTCAGCAGGAGCCATTGAAGCTGCTCCTGGCCTCTTTTCATCATCAGGGATTTGGCCGGACCAATGAAAAGCTTTTCTTTTTTTCCTTTTTTCATAAAAAGATTGATTAGATGTGTTTGAAATGTTTTTAAGTGAGACACTGAGGACGATCTCACCCTGACTGACTGTGATTGTGTGTGGCTAAATATTCATTATAAACTTAAAGACACACTGCAGATAGACAAAAGTAATAAAATCCATACAGCTGTATTCATCTGAGGGGTTTCTCAGCGTGACCCCTCCCCACTCCCACTTCCACTACAGAATGCACTTGACTTGAAAGAAAGAAACCTTAACAAGGATCAGATACAGCTGCAAGCTTTATCACAGAGACACCTGTGATGAGCCGTCAGGGCCTGAAAGGCCTTCTCTGCTGACCTGAAAAAATATCTGGATAACAGACTTATGTTAATATTATTTTCCATGTATATTTATGAAATAATTCCAAATGGCCTGTATGCTTCCTTTCATAGCTTTCTCCTGTGGTTGTGCTACTTTTAAACATGTATTTTCATGTAAAAGCATTTATCCAATCACATTTCAGCCATCATTTGTTGCTAGGGTCAAAGAAATCTGCCTGCAGGCCTTCACTATCAGTTCGGTAGGCCCTGTAACATAAAATAAGTGTCCATCAAACTGTTGCTTTAACCAATCTGATTTTGAGATGATGACACCAAGGCCATCTAGAAGGTGATGTCAGAGGATTCACACCTTTCGATTGGACAGTCAGATACTGTGTTAGCCACGGCCAGCAAACTGATCTATTGCCACGCCTGCTGCAAGTCACATGACTGACAGACAGCTGGAGTCACAGCCCAAGAAGTTCCTCAGCCCTCCCCTGGTTCATGTTGAGCTGTTACACCTCAAACCTGTTGACTCCTGGTCCGGTAGGTTGTAATGAAGATAAATAGGATTGGGTTTTAACACTGTTTGTTTTATTTTGAAAGTCACTGGGTGCTTTTGGCTAGTTTCCCTGAATGACTTAATGACAGTGACTTTCAAAATAAAACAAAGTGTTTCCGCAACAGATCGTACTTAACTTCACTACAACAAATGGACATTACAAGCGAAGCCAGACCAGGTTTACAGTCTAACATCACTGAAGAAAGGATCATTAGTGGAGAAGGAAGCCTGAGAACTCCTTGGTCTGTGACTCCAGCTGTCTGTCTGTCATGCAGCTTGCCCGACTGACAGACAGCTGGTGTGAGATGACGTCCGAGTCAACACACAACAGGATGGAGTCAGACCAGAGACGTGTGGTGTATCTGAGCTGTCAGCCGTTGTTAATGCTTTTTTATGTGTCCCAGCTGTAGCTGCAGTAGTGGGAGACCTGTGCACCAGTTGGTGCAACTGCCCTTCATACTGCATTTCTGCATAACACGATGGTTTCTACAGCCATGGAGTAGTTATTGATAGGTGGGTCAATTAGAGCACTGCTGAAGGCCAAGGTGTGAAATGCAAGCCCTGCCACTGTGGGACACAAATAATGATTTCTTATCTTAAACTCAACCTCATGTTTTTATTGTCTACAGGTATAAAACTCTAATAATCTAGTTGTGAGTCACTACAGTGGAAGGCTTGTAGACTAACACAAGAATGAGAGCTTTTAGTTATTTTATGCAACAGGTAAGAAAACTTGTCTGTCTCTAGAAAAGCGGTTTGACACTGTGTTTGAGTGGTGCTGACCTCAGATGATCGACATGATTTCATTTAATCTTGTGAGAGAGTTTAAACCCTGTGTTCAGAAGTTACAGCTTGTTCAGAGAGAGAAGACGTACTCTCTGCCCTCTGAAAGAATAATCCCTTCCTCTTTAAGCTGATTATTCACTTTTTTTCTTTTTTATTTATTTATTTTGGTCAGGTTTTATGTTTATATTCACACAGATGTGTGCGCACATGTTAACACACTCCTTCTCTCTCTCTCTCTCTCTCTCACACACACACACACACACACACATACAACACTAGTTTTATTTAATTCTTTGACTCACTATCTTTTAATTATAACTTTCTTTTTCAACTTTATTTTATTGAATTTCACAACTTTTTCCCCACCAGTGTTACAGCAGAATCTGTAACTTGTCGGAATTTGTACTTTTTTACAAGCTATTCAGTCTTTGTTTGTCTCTTATTTAGACTAACAAAACATTTTTTTTTTACTCATAAAAGACACACTTTGGCTTAGGTTTCGGTTTTTACTGTTTAGTACTCAATAAGTTGAAACAATGCAGCTCTGCAAGTTTCAAAGAGTGAACTAATGCCCTCTGTCCACTGTAAGTTGGAAGGGGATGGGATGGTTTGTTTAACCAGCTGAATGACACAGAACAGAACCCAAAAGTCCAAAATGAATGAATGTAAGTCCAACAGTCCGATCCAAAACAGAGGTACAAAGTGAGCTGGTGAAAGAGCTACAGGTAATAGTTGGAGTATGACTCCCCTCCCCCAAAGACGAGCTCAATGGAATTCTGGTTAGGGGGGTTTGTTAAGTCGTGAAAACTACATTAAAAACACATAAAGCACAAATAAATACAAAATATTCTCAAGACAATTACAATTATACATACACAACAAGTTAATTAAATGCTTGCAGCTTAAAGACGTTAAATATACGCTACAAAGGCGATCATGCGCCTATCACGTGAACATAATTAAACGATATCAATGACATTTACAACAAAGAAAATACTTTACCTCATTGGCCGCATCAAGGGGCTCAAAATATACCTTCATGGAAACTCAACCCGATCAGGAACAGTCAACATAATAAGTTCCAGAAACACAAAAACTCTCTTTTACTTTGGCTTTTCTGCATGTGTACGTCTACAAAACACACCCTCCTAGAAACGGTGAACAATAGTTCTGCTGTTACCGTAACCTTAAAATAAATTATACACATATGAACATAACCAATTATTTATTCCTTATATTTATTAACTTATTTATTATTATAAAGTAATTAAATGAACTAAGTTTTATTATTTATTAAAACTGCTTCCGTTGGCAGTTACATGGAGAGAGAGTTGTGGCTGTGTGGATGTTTTCAGGGCTGCAGGATTATTCCCGTGGAGACACTGGAAAAGGAGAGCAGATACACGAGGGTAAGTCAGGAGAATCACAAAACTCTGATTAACTTGATACTCAGGTGGTCGTAGTACCACTGTGAAGTCAGGAATCCACTGGCGCTGGTATCTTCCTCGGCGAGAACTTAAATGCCAGCGCTGCTGATTAGGCAACCAGCCACAGGTGTGTAGACTGCAGGTGCGGGAAGCTGGCTCAACAAAGAGGGGAGGAGGGAGAGAGGAAGCAGCACTCCGTGCAGCACACAGGGATCATGACAGGCAGGCCTCAAACACCAAGGTATGCTCATAGCTGGGCCCCTGACAGATCTCAAAGGGGCTGGCCAATCAGAGGGAAGGGTTTTTTTTCTCTTTTTCTCCAAGGTCATATGAGACACCTGGAGAAAAGGATGCAGGCTAAAGTGAAACAGTGTGAATAAGTGAGCTCATTGACCATCAGGCCAGTCTGTGTGGATGAGCCCCTTGATACACTGACACTGGCAGGATGCAGAATAGAACGACTTAATGAGCCAAAGCAGCAGGAAGACGTCAGCCGGCCTACAGTGATCCTGACAGGTCCAGGATTGCTGAACTTTTAGATGGTCAGACTGCTGCTTCTTACAGAGTTTCTCAGAGTTTCAGGTCCCTGTGTTTCAGAGTTTCTGAAACACAGGGACCCTGTGCTGCAGGTGGTGGGAACACAAGTGCTCGATACAGACATCAGGCTCTCTTTAGCCTCAGCAGTCACACACTCCCACCCACAAACAGACGTATGTCAGTGCACATGTAATCTCCACAGAAGCAGCATTTATGCAGAGCTGCACACTTCAGCTGCAAAGAGGATTCCTGAGGACGTGTTCTTTATATGTTCCAGAAATGAGAAAACTGCATGAATGCTGCAGAAACATACAGAATGTACATGCTGATGAATATCCCAGAGCACAGACCCACAATGCACCCTGCAACATAGAATTACAGGAACCCCTCTGTGCCTCTCTCTCTCTCTTCAGTCATGATCAGATTGTAAATCCGGGGGGTAGTTCATTTTTATGAGGGGCCAAATGAGAAACCTAAATTGTGTCAGAGGGCCGCACCAACAATAACATTAACTTAATCCTTTGCAATATTAACTTTTCCTATTGTAAAATGCACTTTCTTATATTTTGATTATCTGTGACTAATAACCAGAAGAATAAAGGATATTCTTTATATATGTGAAACTGTGGTGCAGGTCAAACGGCTGTAATTCGCCCAGGTCTGTTGTAGATCATCATATCTTACCATCCTCACCACGTTCCTCTGAAACAAACCTGCAAAGTGAAGCTGTTTTACTGATGCAGCACTTTATTTCACAACATGCAGAGATCAAGAGCCTGAAGCCAAGATGTTCACCCTTAATTTAAAGGTTCCATGAACTAAATGTTGTACATATTTAGACTTTAGTACCAGACTTTGAGTCAGCTCAAATGCCTTCAGATTCAGATATGTGGGACAAAAAGTTCAGCGTTGCTTTGACTTGTGAGTTTAATTCGTGCCATGACAGAGCTCATAACTCAAATCAGTCAATCAATTAATCAAGTTTGTTTGTTTTTTTTTCATTGTTTTTAAATAGGAATAATGAACTTATAAATAACGAATACTCTAAAAAAAACACACAGTCCAATAGAATGTTCTGTATGTTTTTTTTTAAGTATAATGTTCAAAATTTAACTTGGAGATCAGACGACTTGAAGATGCTGACAGAGGTTAAGGGGAAAGGCTGAAGTGAATAACTGAATCTCATTTTCTACGCTTTACTTACTTTCACCTACAGGTGTTTTCATAAAAACCTGTCCAGTCAGCTCTGTTTCATCCTCCTTTTCACAATGATTCTAAAATGAATTCAGCTAATGTCATGAAACAGTGCAGTCACATGCCCTGTTGAAACTTTTTCCGGGTGTTTCTTTTGAATAAAGTCTGAAAGTTTTGCAAAATAACTGCAAGCTGAAACGCGAGCACAACACTGACCCCCAATTCAAACATACTGCGTACACACCATACAGTCGCCAGTCTGCTGTTTATAGAGCTCGCACATTCACACTGTCTCTGCAGCAAAGCGCAGTGCATAGCAGCTGGATACCTGAGATTACAGGAGAGTCACATGTTCCCAGAGGAATCACACCCATGATAACGTACCTGCATGTTTATTAATGTATGTATGTATGTTAAGCTCACCTGGCTTTCTGCTGGCTTCTGATGACTGCTGGCCCTGTGTCAGTGACGTAGTTTAGATATATGAGGATGATATTTATGATCATGATGTAGAACATGGTGCTTTATTTTGAAATGAGTGGATACTCTGATCATTTCTTGTGTTCTTTTTTCCTGTTTGGTACGATCTGCTCTGCAGAGATTGACACATTTCAAAAATAGACTCACAGCGTAACAGCTGCGAGCAGCCGTTGGTGGTTTGGACTGCAGTGTGTGTGAATGCAATGATTAAATAGAGTGGTTTCTAAGCACAGAGTAGTGCCCTACGCTGTGCACTCATGCTGTATGCGTGAATTGGGGGTGATGCTTCCACTGTGAGCTAACTGCCTAAAGTGAATGAGTGAGACACAGGATGCTGGGTGAATGTTGTGGCGTTCGCTGTGCCAAGTAGCGTTGGGGTGTCTGAAGCTGGTTTGTAAATTTTAGCTCTCAGCTCAGGCAATAAATAGTCAGAGAGATGATATCTGGAGAAACTCACTGGTTTGGACACTTGTAAGTCAAAGTACCACTGTACTATGAACTCCAGCTCTGGGGTTGGGGATTGATCTGCTGCTTATAGCAGGTGGCCCAGGTTCACTCCAAACCTGAGGCTCCTGTCCTGCATGTACACTCCTGACTTACTGCATTTCCTGCTCTGTCCTCTCAGAATGAAGGCAGAAAAAGTCAAATAAAGAAACTGAAACAAGTTGTAGCCAGTTTCCTTAAGTCAGCGAAGGCGATGAAATAGTTTCTTGTGTTTCTTTGAACAGACCCAGGTTTCATCTGTTTTAATTGCTGAGAATGTTGAGTGTAACAGCTCTTATAAACACATCAGGCCCTGAGTGTTAGTGCTCATGACAGCATCAGTGAGATGTCCAGAGGCAGAGAGAGAGAGAGAGAGAGAGAGAGAGAGAGAGAGAGAGAGAGAGAGAGAGAGAGAGAGAGAGAGAGAGTAAAAAAGGGAAAAAAATCTGCCTTACTGTTAAAGCGAGTCGACTAATCCTTCAGCAGTGTGGGCAAACTAATGCCTCATAATCCATGCAAGTCCACATCAACATGGTCCACCATCAATGGGGCAGCACTGATAGGACCTGCTCCAGGATAATACACAGAATAAAGGCTCTCTGAGAGCACCTCAGAGACTCCATCACTCCAAACAAAGATCTTCACAACAGAGAGATGAATAAGAGTCAGAGCCTGGCTCAAGGGTCATGACAAAAAGGTGACGCTGAAGGTAAATTATAAGAGTTTATGGTCTAATGTAAAAATAACCAGTGTGGGATGAATCAAAGACAAAAAGTGGAGGGGTGTGTGTGTGTGTGTGTGTGTGTGTGTGTGTGTGTGTGTGTGTGTGTGTGTGTGTGTGTGTGTGTGTGTGTGTGTGTGTGTGTGTGTGTGTTGCTGCTGGGGATGAGAGAGGCCAGCACATCACTGGGGTTGGGCCAAGCCCAGGTGTCTCAGATCAAGATCTCTGATAAAAACAAGATAAAGAGGGGTTAGACCGCACCATTCAAGAGCAATAGGCCCTCACACAGAAACTTTGTCATAGGATTGTCAATGAAAATTGACATGAATTCATCAAATTATTATTATTATTATTATTATTATTATTATTATTATTATTATTATTATTATTATTATTACACTGAAGTTAGAAACGTACCGCGCTCCTCAGCAGGGTTCCTGATGTTGGGATTCTCCTGACTCTCTTTAGTGTCTTCTTTCATGGATGGAGTTAACAAAGCTTCATGTGCATCCTTGTAGAACATTTTTCCACAGTAAAGGATGAGTGAAGCTTGCTGAGTTCTCAAAGGTGCAACATGCCCATTATAGTCTGCAGTTGTCTCCCAGAGTGAAAAACAAAGCCATAAATCTGCTGATCTATTCCCTAGTGAGATGCCGTTGAGGCTGGCCAGGCCTCAATGCTGGGGCTCTTGGAAACTTGACCTACCTAAAGGACCAGCTGGACTCTGAAGGAGCAATACCTTATAACAAAAAGATGCATTGACCAACATGGGAACAAAGTCAATGAAGGAAAACTGTTGCAACCAGGTTCAAAACCAAAGTATATAAGCAAACTCCTGATGACACCTTTGAATAATGCTCAATTTGATTCACAGCAGAATCTTCAGTATGACCACAGCAATCGTCTCTGCATCGATCAGGAAGGATCTTCCCTCCTTATAGGGAGCTAACCTAAAGGAGACTTGTCTTTCGACAGAGACGACCAATCCGGAGACAGGAGCGAGGAGAAATAACTGTCCTCTGGGTTATAAAAATGCTACTTGTTGGTCATGTTTTCAGTTGCTTGGGTATTCTGCAGAGCTCACAACTCATTTACTTTGTTTAGATACGTTTGCTTTGAATAAAGTATCTCAGATTCAGCTGAACGGTCTCTTCTGATGATTGGACTCCTCGTGTGTTTTACTCTTCTTAAGTGACATAGTTTTAACAGAACAGTTCAGTAGTTCAGTAAGTTTAGCCGGTAGGATTCAAGGCCTCACCTGGCCTGCTGTCAAGACATGAGAAACTCCACGAAAAGGCTAGGATTCGACATCCTGATGTTGTTTCAACTAGAGTGACCACTGCACTGCTAAAGTACCCAAAGATACTCAAAGAGGACAGCGTAGCTTTATGAACCATACATTTATTTAACCCATTCCTTTTCTGTTTGAAGTGAACATTTTCTATAATCTAAACATAAATTATGACTCACAACATGCTTAAATAAAAAGAAAAATATTTTTTCAAAAATATTTTTTCTTTTTCAACACTTTTATAACACATTTCTTTTCACTTCAGCTGGCGTGACTCACTGGGCAGCGTTCTGGCAAGGCAAGTTTATTTGTAGAGCACAATTCATACACAAGGCAACTCAAAGTGCTCTACAGCAACATAAAAATCACAAGATTAGAAAAAAAGAAATAGAATAAAAGAAAAACATTCCATAAAAAATTCAAGTAAACAATTACTTTAAAAATGAGAAGTGCAGATAAAATACTTTCAGTTGTATGTAAAGCTAGACAGACCTGTTTTCAGCCTGGATTTGAACATCGTCAGAGTTGAGGCCTGTCTCACAACTACTGGAAGACTGTTCCAGATTTTAGGAGCATAAAACTGAAACGCAGCTTCACCATGTTCAGTCCTGACTCTGGGCACCAGAAGGAGACTCCTCCCTGAGGTTCTCAGAGTCCAAGTTGGTTCATATGGCTCTAACATGTCAGAGATGGACTTTGGTGCTAAGCCATGAAGAGACTTGTAGACAAGCAGAGCTGTTTTAAAGTCTATTCTCTGGGCCACAGGAAGCCAGTGCAGAGACCTGAGCACTGGACTAATATGGTCATATTTCCTGGTTCTGGTCAGGACTCATGCAGCAGCATTCTGGATGTACTGCAGCTGTCTTACAGCTTGCTTAGAAACCCCAGTGAGCAGGCCGTTACAGTAATCTAACCTGCTGGAGACAAACGCATGGATGAGTCTCTCTAAGTCAGGTTTAGATTCTGTCCGTTTGATTCTGGCGATGTTTTTCAGATGGTAAAAAGCTGCAGATGTTATTGATTCGATATGGCTGTTTAAGTGGAGGTCTGAGTCCAGTATTACCTCTAGATTTCTAACCTGACTATTACCCTTTAGAGAGAGAGTCTCAAGGTGACTGATAACACTTTCTCTTTGTTTCTGTGGACCACAGACAATGATTTCAGTTTTGTCTGAGTTTAGCTGGAGAAAGTTGTTTTGCATCCACACACTGATCTGTTTGATGCAGTGACAGAGTGAATCTACAGGCCCATGTTCACCTGCTCTCAGGGACACATAGATCTGAGTGTCATCTGCATAGTTGTGATAGGAAACTTTAAAGCTGTGTATTAGCTGGCCTAATGGCAACATGTACAGATTGAACAATAGGGGTCCCAGGATTGACCCCTGGGGAACCCCACAGGTCATAGCCATTTGGTCCGAGACACAGTTACCAATTTCAACAAAGAACACCCTGTCCTCAAGATAGGAATTTAACCAGTTCAAAGCAGTAACAGAAGTTCCTGCCCAGTTTTCTAACCTCTGTAATAAGATCACATGGTCAACTGTGTCAAAGGCAGCGCTCAGGTCCAGCAGAACTAAGACTGAGACTTTGCCTGCATCTGTGTTCAGGCGGACATCATTTGTCACCTTGATCAGAGCTGTCTCAGTGCTGTGGTGGGGCCTAAAGCCTGACTGGATGGTATCAAAGGTTGTTAGAAGAAAGTCAGTAAGCTGTTGGTATACCACTTTTTCCAGGACTTTACCTAAGAATGGCAGGTTTGATATAGGCCGGTAGTTGTTCAGTACTGTGGCATCAAGACTGCTCTTCTTCAGGAGAGGCTTAATGACAGCAGTTTTTAAGATCTTTGGAAATGTCCCAGTCTGAAGTGAGAAGTTGATTAAATCAGTGAGCTGTGGTGACAAACTGCTCACCACAGACTTTAGAAATCTAGTGGGTAACTCATCAAGGCAGCACGATGATGGACTCAGACTGCAGATGATTTCTTCAACTGTTTAGTCAGTAACTGGTGTGTCAGCTCTAAATGTCTAGCTGGCTGCAGAGTGGTTATTAGTGATGGATGCCTTGAATTTTGTCATTAAAGAATTTTGCAAACTCATTACACTTAGATGTAGACACCAGTTCTAAGGGCAGTGAAACTGGAGGGTTTGTTAATCTGTTTACTGTAGCAAACAGGACATGAGAGTTGCTGCTGTAGTTGTTGATAATTTCAGAATAATAACTCTCCCTTGTTCTACGCAAAGTCTGGTTGAACATATAACTTTTCTTTGTAAATCTCATGGTGAACCTGGAGCTTTGACTTGCGCCATTTCCGTTCGGCCCTCCAGCACTCCCTTTTCTGTGCCCTGACCGAGTCTTCATTTCTCCATGGCGCCTTTTGCCTATTTTTAACCATTCTAGCCTTGACAGGAGCAATGGTATCCAAAACATTCAAAACACTTGACGTGTAGGAGCTCAACAGATCATCAACATTAGAACATGGAGTAATTTCAAACCTAATCATTTCCTTGAACTGTGCCCTTGTGTTGTCATTTATGAGTCTTCCTCGAACAACTGCAGATCCAAGTGCTGGTTTGGGTGTAACAGACAGGTCGAAGAAAACACAGAAATGATCAGATAAAGCTACATCAATGACATCCACATTTGAGATATTAACATTCTTAGTAATGACCACATCTAGAGTGTGCCCTCTGCTGTGGGTGGGCTCAGTCACATACTGAGTTAGACCAAACATTTCAAGGACAGCACTGAGTTCTTTAGCTTGCTTGTCATGAGCTACATCCAGGTGCACAATTAAGTCCCCTGTTATGACCAAACAGTCAAATTCAGTGCACACAACTAAAAGAAATTCAGTAAAATCATCAATAAAACAATTCTGTGGTGGTTTGTAAATGGTGATATAAAGTACGGAGGATTGCTTTATCTCCATCTTGAATGACACACTCAAATGATGAAAAAAACCCAAATGACACTTTACGGGTGAGTATATTGTCCCTGAATATGGCACAAACACCTCCACCCCTCTGGTTTTGTCTTATTTCAGGCACAAAACTGAATTGAGATGGACTAGACTCAATCAGAACTGCATTAGCTGTGTTTTTCTCAAGCCATGTCTCAGTTAAAAACTTAAATTTAAGATTGTAAGAGGAAATAAAACTATTAATTAGGAATGATCTGAAATTTAGTACTGCATGTTTGAGATTAGCTGGAGTTGAACCAGACGCTGTGTTCTTGAAAGGAATATGGATAAGATTTGTCTGGTTGGACAGTCTGACTGTCCTTCTCTTATCTAGTCTATGTGATTTGACTGTAGTAATTGTTTTAGAAGAGAACACTCCCTCCCTGGGCATCAGGTTGATATGGGAGATGGCAATGCAGAGGCCCTTAGCATCCATCCGAGCATTGACGCTGCTGGAGATAACAGCTGTGGGCACCAATGGTGGGGGCCGAGCTAGGGGGGCTTTGGTTGGTGGAGTAGACTGGGGAGGGAGAGGGGCTCGATTCTTCTTTGAGGATGGAATCCTTCATCTTTTCACATCTGGCGTGAGGGGAACCATTTTATTCCCTGATTTCACCAAGCTTTCAAGATGTTCAGGAAATCTCACGGGTGATGGTGGAGATGAGAACGACAGTGAAGCACCTCTGGAGGGTGTAGATGCTGCAGGTGGCTCACCAAGGGCCGTGGTGAAGACCTTGGTGAGGGCCGTGGTGATGGCAATGGAGGAGCTTCTGCATCTGAATCCTGTGATTGGGATGCTGGAGGTGCTGCTGTGGTTGAACCCATTGCTGAGTTCTTGGCTGGCGAGGCTGAAGCTCTTCTCTTGTTCTTCTCTTCTCTCAGTGGAAGCACAGGACCCGCTCCTGGCCTGTTCTGCTCCCACACACTGCAGACTGATGGACAGACGCTGAAGGAAATGGAGCCCCAGTCTTTGATGTTTGTTAGAGAAATCTTGATATCAAACTAAAACTAGTGAACAGCCAGTTTTGGGTAAGTTCCTTGGAAAATGTAGTGTGCCAAGCTACCAGTTACTCTGTTAAATCAAGCTTGAAGCAAGAAATGTAGCAAGCTAAGCTACAACAATATGGCAAAAGTAGCTTCATTCCTTTCAAGATTCTTTTTTTCCTCAAGAGTAAACCAACTTCATTCCATCAAATTTCAGGGACTGGTGAAACTAGTATACACATAGATATAAAGTAAGCCATTACAGTCTCTAACAGGATTTGGTTATTTATGTCACCAAAAGTTCATGAAATTCATTAAATTGATTTACTATCAGTGTTTAATTCTTGAGCCTAACATTCATGTAACATCAATGAATTATCTTGCAAATACTGAACCCTTTTCTACTGAACTCTGTTTCAGTCTTCAGTGTAAGATTAAGATATCTTAAATGTTTAAGCTAACACTGTTTCCCTTCCCCCTGTTTTTTGTTTGAGCCATTTGCTTGTGAGTGTTAAAAGTTATCCTGAAGAATACAGAATGTTCTTTTACTCTTATCTCGTTTTTCCCACCTTTTCCCTCCTTCCTGTATCAGTTTAAGTATTTAACTCTACACTCACACACTGCCACCATCTCAAGCTAAGTTGAATTCATTTATAGCCAGGCGAGTTGTTAGCTGGTGAAAAGAAGCTTGTTTGTGTTGACGTGTGTTGGTTAGCTTTGTGGCTGGTTGTGTATATTCACCTGGAGATGGGCTCTCAGCTTTGTGTTGGACGTCTCTGAAGCTGACAGAAACTTCTCCCTGTGGCACAGTAAGCTCATGATCTCAGGACTTTTCTCCTATTTTAGACAAACTATGGAGGTAGGGCCACAGTGAAATCTCCTCTTCACCTTCACTTCATTCATTTTAAAATGTGGGAAAATGTAGCTTTTGTGTTCGCTACCACGCTACATGACCAAAAAATCAGCTGAGCTATTAAAAAGATATTTGATTCTGAAAATAAGAACACTACCAGGTCCTTACTGAAAAATGTAGTTAAACTACTTATGTTGCTATTTGTAGTGACGTTACTACCCAACACATGTGAACAGCTAACCACACCGTTAACCTGAAGCAGCTAGAAGCAGCTGGAAGCAGAGGTGCAGCTCATCCAGACAGTGAAATCAGTGACGCTTACTGTGCCTCTTGGTTTCTGGAACAGAAAAACTGACTTGGAGCTCAGGACAGATGGGATGCTAATAGGATCCATGAATAACTCCACCCCAGCTGCCCCCCAACTCTTCAGGCCTCCGGCTTCCTGGACAGTATCTTCACCCTGGACCTCAAGAAGAAACTCAACAGGAGCCTGCTCACCAGGAAAGTCCAGCACAGGGTGTACTCACAATCCAACCTCTGAAGTCCATGATGGTGCTCTCTGACACCTCCACCACTGAGTCCATTCTCACCTCCTCCATCTCCATCTGCTGCCTTTCTTCCACTGCCAGAGACAAGGCCAGATTGAAGCATGTGATTCACTTCACAGAGAAGAACATTTTGGCTAATCCCTGCAGTCTGATTCACTTCATCCTGAGACGGTGAAGCCAGTGAAATCATATTTCTAAGGGGCTTCCCTTGTTGGAGGGAGTCCTCTAGTTTTACTCCAGCTTTCTGTAAAAGTGAGATGACCTAGCTGACTTCCTGTTGGGAATGTAGTTACCATGGGGACAGAGTGCATCCTTTAAGGGGAATGAAGGTTTCTGTTACGTTACCATGATTCAAGGTTACTCCCTGTTCCCTTATAGAAACCAGACACAGAGCAACAGACTCTCCTGCGGACTCTGAAGGACTACAGCCATGACTCGAACTCCAGGAGACAGGAGAAGAAAACCTCAGCCCGGACTCTGCACTGTAACACCGTTTTTACCACGAGCTCCCTATACTGACAGTTTGTTGACTTTGTTTTAAGAGAATTCATCTCTTTATCTAAAGATGTATCCTGGTGATGAAATATGAACCCATTTTATCTGAATGAACAAGTTTTCTAAAAGCCTGGTCCCTTTAACCTGTGTAGAGGTATGACAAACATCGTAGGCTGATATTCGTGCTTTTCCTTTCATGAGAGTTCATCAGATTGACAGCAGAGCATTGGTTTTGTGGTGTGAACATGGTCCACACCACACAAGCAATGAGATACCTTTCCCTGTTTCCATATTTATTCATTTTCCCCCAGAAGATTATTTTTATGTCTCTGTAGCTCAACCGGAGACACAACTCTACCGCTTTCCGGGAGTTCTCTCTTCTGTATAAAAATATGGACACTTAATTTCTGACCCTGTGTGTGTGCATGTATGTGTGTGTGTGTGTGGTTTAAAACCTTACCTGTGACCAGAGAATACAATTTTACCTCAGCATTTATTCAATTTATCTAATTAAACGACTGGAGAGGATCATCTCAGACAATTCTATAAATTTGGCAAAAATCAATGTGCAGAAATTTTAGATCTCAAAAAGGTTTCCTGCTCACCTTTTCCCCAGAGGCCTCTGAATTGTCTGAGGAAATCACTCTACAGACCTTCTCCCCACAGTCCCAATGCTCAGACTTTAAGAGGTTGAGCCCCAGAGGTCACGGCACCAATTGACACTGTTTGTGTCTTGGTGGTTTGTCCTTGGGATGGGCAAGCTTCTGCCTCAGAGAAGTGAACAGGAAACCAAACTGGAGAAACCTCCTCCTAACAGAGGAGGTGGCCTCAGGCACAGCCTTTCAGCCACTTACAATGCAGTGCTGAACTACCTCCACAGGAAGTTCTCTACGCATCTACACCTGGGATCATGTGACCACAACACCTCACATGACAGCGGGAGCTAACAGCCCACCCAGGATGACTCTTGGGAGGAAAACCACCAAACACCTGCTTCCCTCACCAGCACTTCAGAACTGATGAAGCTTCTTGGATGAGGTGAAATGTCTTCCCAACTCCACACAGTCTATTTCCTTGTTTTGTGAGTCTTTAAAATAACCATGACCTGTACCAATGAGAATCTACATGGACATAATTACACAGTTACCACAGAACTATTTTTTTGACCAATTATTGAAATATCCTCAAAGTTAATTCATACTTTATTGTTGACACCGTGTCTCGGTGAAGGTCACAATAAATGAGAGGAAAATGTAGAAATACCACAAACAGATGATTGTGTTCGATAAAGTGAACTCCAATAATGGAAGTTCAACTGCCCTTCACGTTCGTTTAGCTAAAGCTACAGCTCCATCTAGTGTTGACTCTGGGACATGACAGTCCAGTGAATGTTTGTTCATCATTATCTCACTTCAAGTTTATCAGATAATAGTTATTCATTTAGTTTAATTTCATTTAGTGAAAATTCACAGTTATCCTCTTGTGAAAACATTTAATCATCTTCATGCTTTTCTTATCTTTGAAAATGAAAGTGAAATGTAGAGTGGCAGAATAGAAACAGACAACACTGACAGCCAATGAGAGCACTGACAGTTTAAAAAAGGTCAAATAAAATCCAATAGAACAGGTTTAATATGATCCACATTGTAACGTTTTATTTTGATAATCAAATGTGACTTGGATGATTTCAAGACTTCAAAAGTAATGGTTTATATTCTGAATATTATAGGATGCTGCACATGTAAAGTGTATCATACATATAAAAGCTCAGCTTTCTCTCTGTATATAAAAATCAAATTCATGTGGATTTGTAAGACTAAGGATTCATGTAAGATTTAAGACTCATAGAAGTCCTGAAATTTTGTTCACCATTTTTTCAGAGTGATGATTGCTGACATATATGTGCCGACTGTCTTAAGGGATCTGATCCTAGTTTCATAATTTTTCATAAAGACCTCTGGTTCTCTGGTGTAAGGCAATAGTCATGATCGGGAGCTGTCAGACTAGTCTGACAGGAAGGAGGACTGAGACCAATCACAATGTTATCTAAAGAAATACACACACCCTATATGTCAACAGGCACAGATGGAGCTGAAGCACACAAACAAAGGTTCAACTCTCAGGGCTTATTGTTTGCAGCAAAGATATGTTGTTTTCGATAAAGAGCAGATATGTTTTGAGAAGAAAACCAGTTTTCAGCAATCAACAGAAACAACGAAGCACGAGTGGAATTTAAAAACATGTCTGTTAAAGTCAGACTGCAGCCTGTAGTGTTTTCTCCCTAAAGCAAAGAGTGGCCTGGTGTCTTCATTTCTATAAACACTTTGTTCAACAGCTCAGCTGAAGCCCGATGTCATGGCACTGGCTGCAGCAGGACAGAAAATTACATTAGTTTAAAGAGTTTGTTCTGCTTTCCCATTTTATAAATATGGATTTAAAGGAACAATGCTGGATTTTCAAACCAAACGTGTTCAGACTTTCAAACCTCGACATGTTCACATGTAGAAATCCCTGAATCTGTCTGTAAACTGATCTAAAAATAGCACCTGATCTTCACCAGACCTTCTAAAATGATGAGGACATAAGGATCTTCTTACAGGTTCATGACACATTGGAGGGGCGGACCTCAAACACCAATAAAGAAAAATAGACAAAAGACAAAAGTCCCAGTGTAAGTATGAAAAATGACATGTAAATAAGTTACTTGACTTTCTTCCAAATTCATACCAAAAGAGAACAAACAGAGGGTAAATATATAATTTTGTGTACAGCTGATTTGGTTTAGTCATGGTTGGCAGCCCGGATCCAGACCTCGTTGTGGTGAATCAGGTAAAAAAAAGGCTCAAAGAAAGCTGCATTGTAAGAGTTGCGATCAAAATCTTTCAACGCTTCCTCCAAGGACTTCTGAAGCAGCTCTTTGTTTTTCTCGGCCCTCTCCAGGTTTAGTTTACCATCAAAGATCCTAAAATGAGATGAAGTAGAGGAGAAGAAATCAGTTTCAGATCACACTCCTCAAACAAAGACTGTTTAGAGCAGGACTGTCTGAACATGTGGTCAGTTTGACTGACAGCTACCTACAGACAGGACTCAGAGTGTGCCGACAGAAGGTCTTCACTGTCTGACTCCATCACAGTAACAAAAGGTGTTCCTCAGAGATCCATCCTGGATCCACACCTTTTAGTTTTTCAATCAGATGTAGATCACACAGAACAGGTCTAAAGCTGGTCTCACCTCCACACTGACCACACTGGAATGGCTGAACACCACTCCATACCAGGCTCTGTCTCAGCTACACTTTTTTTTTACGATTAAAACATTTTTTTTATGATACAGCTAAACAAAGGTCAATGTTTTTGAATGCCAAGTCTGAGCCACCAAACCTGCCTTCAATCTCCACGTCTCACAGTCTACGGATAAAGTTAGCACGACAGTAGAGATATCTCAGTAATCACTTAGATACTGGCTGATGGGGCGGGAAAAAATCATTTCGCTCAAGTTTTGGGATTTTTTTGTTTTACAGTTTTATTTTTTTTGTTAAAAAGTCTTTTTTTTTCAAATTTAAATCCTTCATTTTAATCTTTGTTTATAAAACATTACCACTTTTCACCATCAGAGGGCGAAAAGTATTTCTTTTACTATCTAGTAACATGATGCCACGTCCATTGAATGCATCTTAAAAACTGACTGTGATGTTCATTTTTAGTCTGTTGACATCATTATTCAACTTTACATGGGCTGATGTTAAATAAAGGAAGTAAAATGACCAATATCGAAGAATCACAATTTAAATTGAATCGGCACCCCAAAAATCCTAAAAGAATCAAATTGTGAGAAAAGCACATCGTCCCAGCCCTGCTGGCCGAATAAAATACATAAATAAATATGGAGGATACACAGAATTCCTTGTTATTTATGTTGGCGTTAGTAGCATAGAGCCAATTTGACATAGCCTTTGTCCCGTTTCTTACAGCCGGCTTAGTGGCTTTAAATACAACCATCCATGAAGAGAATACATTACAGTTTCTTACCTGACATAGACGGTTCCTGCAGGTCTGCTCTCCAGTTTGACATCTGAATCGTCATTTTTAGGCTTGATGGTGCCAGGAGAAAGAAACCAGGACATATAACGGCCATCAGGACGCTCTGTGATCAGCACCGGCCAGGTGTCCACAGCAACCTTGAAGCCTGGACAGGACAACAGCAGAGGAAGGCACACATAAGAAATGAAGCACTTCCTGTTTGATAAAGTGAAACCTTTTAAATCCCTCCCCCTTTTTCCTGCTCATGTCTGAATCAAGTTTCTATGAAAACAATTCATCTGTCTTCATTTTAACAGTGAAATTACCCCTGGTCATGTGGCTTAAATCAAAAGGTCTGCGTGTTTTTTTGAATTCACCTTCAGTGCAGTTTAACCCTCCTGTTGTCCTCAGTTCAAAATGACCCACCAGTGTTAAAAACCAACAACAAAAAAAAAAAAAAACAACTACAAAAAATCCCCTCAATGATATTTTTTCAACTTGAAATTTGATGACTTTTCCTAGATTGACCCCAACATCAGAAAAAGAGAAGTGTTGCCTTTTTTCAGATTTCCATGTAAGCTGTACAAAAAAGCTACAAAGATCGGCAAAAAACAAACAAACAAACAAAAAAAAACATTCAAAAGAAACTGACTCATTGGGATAAATGAAAATGCATTAAAAACTTCTTTTTGCACATTTCTATTCCTTCTTTAGCTAAAATACTATACAAACATTGCTTACCACCTATACAGGAAACAATAATACAGTTGACAGTGTCATAGAAACGAGTGGTATCTCCTGAATAAATGCAGTCTTTCTGCCAGGTGAAAAGGGAAAACTCAGGTATTCAGACAATTTGTGGTGAATGACAAGTTGTTTCTTCAAGAAAAATGAGATTTGGTGTTTCAGATTCAATTAAGCTGCTTTCACGGTGGGTTTAACGAAGACGGGTCATTTTGACCTGGAGAACACGGGGTGTATACAGAATATGAGGCCAACAGGAGGGTTAACACTGATGACGCTTTTCAGAGGAGAAGTTAAACTTCTTTAACAACTTAAAACAAAGGTTGAAATTTGTAAAAACTATTAGCCATGGTAAGTTGTGTTTTTTACACAGTTTAAATAGAAGTTAGTGCAAATGATGTGATACTCAGTATTTGTTTTTGTCATCTTAACTATCGCGAAAGTCTAAAACTAATAAAACTAATTTAGCAAGAGTTAATGATGTGAGTAATAAAAGGATTAACCCACAACCAAGATGGCTCACAGAGCAGCGGCTCACATTTCAGTTTGGTTGCATCTGAAAAATTAACCAGAACAAGCAAAGAGAGTTTAGCCAAAGAGCTGAGCTGACTAGAAATGTCCTTTTTGTGTTCAACAAACTGAATTCAAAGTTCATTCCAGACTGGGCACTAACTTTAATAACATGTTTGATAAAACTGGACAATCACTTCATGGATCATGGTGTAGTTTGCAAAGGTCAAGGAAGGGAAGACTTTGTTTAAATGTCCAGTCATCTCATCTGTTCTCGTCTCCGTCAGTGACTCACTGTTGACATTGGACCGCTCTTTGACTGACGGCTGCTGTGAAAGGAAAGGGATTGGTTCGCTCTCACTGTGTATGCAGGGTGTGTCAGAATCCGGACCACAAAACTATAAAGCTGATTCTCTCGTAGTCTGTTGTACACTGACAAAATTAAAACAGATTAGCCCTCTGGGTTTTCTGCCTCGCCCTGCACTGTTTATTATTTGTCTCTGTTTTTTTTTCTCTGTATGTTGTTTTTCTTGAATTGTGCAAATAAATTCAATTGATCAAAGCATGATAACTTCACTGCTCTAACATAACCCTTTATATGGTGCTACAGCAGCTAAGGGGAAAAGGTCACTGTGAAGGGTTAAAACGTGTATTATGATATATCACTCAATAACAGAACAGGGTCAAATGAAGGACTATGAATACCTGAAAAGGAAAAAACCTTGATGATCTGATCCTGATACACGTGAAGACGTTATGCAGTTATGAGTGTGAGATGCTAGGCTAGCACAGCAATGCTAACACATATGTTAACATTACAGAACACACAAATGCTAAAGAGACACTGAAAGAGATGAACTTCAAGACACATCAGAGTATATTCCACGTTTATCTTCTGCTTCTAAAAGAGAATAAAGTGAGTGACTAAACTGAAACTCTTCCTCCTGTAGATTGAAGGACAGAGGACAGAGGGGGCGACTGTGGCTCAGTGGTAGAGTTGTTGTCTCTTAATCGGACGGTCGATCAGAAGGGGACGTGTTCTGTTTCAGGAGGAAGATAAGGATGATGAAGTAGTGCTGCCATGAAGCAGATAAGGATTCAAATGTTTTCTTGGTTGATATGAAACCAAAGTTCAACTGAAGGAAAGTGGTTTTCATGAATGGTTCACAACATGTTGGATCATATTTACAAATACTCAGCTTACTGGTTTGTTTTGTGTAGATGATGTTAAGTACCAGATGTTGCACCGTGCATTGAAGTACCAATGTCAACGTTTTTATTGTTGTCTTCCCTAAATAACGAGCTTGAAGGAGTAAATTCTGCAGGCGAGCTGAACACAAGCTAGACTTTGTTGCGTTTTTGTTTTTAAATATTGAGATTTAAAGGCCCTCCTCCTGCATGGCACTCCTGAGCCATTTTGAGAACAGAATGAGCTCTACGGCAGTAAAGTGCTTATTGCACATGTAGTTTAGGGGGAGTCGTAGCTCTCTTAACATGATAATTATTCCATATTGTGTCTGTTTTGGTGAGAGTGAGACCACAAAAGGAAGAAAAGACTTCAGGACTAAACCTCTGCGTGAGTGTGAAGCTGTTTTTGTCCTACCTTGTAACTCCTGTCTCTGGCTGTAGCTCTTCAGCTTTGAATGTGCAGCCCAAACATCATCATTTTCCATTTTGGTGGAGATCCACTCAGTGGCTTGATAGTAGCGCTCCTCATAATTCTGCAGACAACAGAGACTGATAACAGTGTTTGTACATGTACCCTATAAAAGAGCTGTGTGTGAGAGCTGCCTGAAACCAACCTCCGTTTCATCCACCACTTTGAATTGAGGACATTTTTTCTCATTGCACAGGACTTGCCCTCTGCAGAGTGACACAAAGAGGAAAGATCCAAGAAAGACCAGCAGCCGCTCCATCTCCACAGCTCTTCAGAGTGACTCGACCAGCTGCACACACATGGTTACAAAAGGCAGCATGACACCTGTTGATCAGGTCAGACAGACACGCCCACATCGCTGCTCGGCCTAAAAAAGAAGACTTATTTATTTATTTTGGGTTGTCTGGTTTTTAATGTCTTCTATGAAGAGATTGGATTGATGGATGCTCTGTCTCTGCCACATATCACACCTCACTTCTGGGATAAACAGACATCATGCAGACATCAGTGAAGACATGTGTTAATAAATTAAACGAGAAGACAAACTAAGAAAACTAAGAAAACTACATCAACAGTCGCACATATCAGGAAGGAAAAACATTGTTTTTTTGCTGACCACCTATAATTAATAATCACAATAATGGTCTTACTGTAAATGTGTTTATCTCAAGTGGACAGGCAAGACAGTAAGGTTCACCACATTGACGACATAAACAAAGATGAGCTGACAGCTCCCAAAAAAGAAACGCTGGCTGCAGTGTAGGCCACATAGCTTTCATCTTATACTGTTTTAATGATGTCGTTGAAAACAGTCGTGTCCTAAATCATGTGAACATTTACATTTACTGTCAGGGTTTCAAACCAACCCAAAGATCTACCTGTAAGGTCTGACTGAAGTCCATCTGACTGTTCATAGTCTGCCTGTATGAAGCTAAAGATCTGAACATTCAGCAGAAACTCACCAACTCTTCAAACTGACCACTTTAAATGAACGGATTAATCAGGATGAGGAAACGAGAGGGTTCAAAACACACAGAGGAACAAGACCAGATTAGAGTTAGGAAACAGACCAGATTAAAGTTAGGAAACAGACCAGATTAAAGTTAGGAAACAGACCAGATTAGAGTTAGGAAACAGACCAGATTAAAGTTAGGAAACAGACCAGATTAGAGTTAGGAAACAGACCAGATTAAAGTTAGGAAACAGACCAGATTAAAGTTAGGAAACAGACCAGATTAGAGTTAGGAAACAGACCAGATTAAAGTTAGGAAACAGACCAGATTAAAGTTAGGAAACACACCAGATTAGAGTTAGGAAACAGACCAGATTAAAGGTAGGAAACACACCAGATTAGAGTTAGGAAACAGACCAGATTAAAATTAGGAAACAAACCAGATTAAAGGCAAGAAACAGACCAGATTAAAGTTAGGAAACAGACCAGATTAAAGTTAGGAAACACACCAGATTAAAGTTAGGAAACAAACCAGATTAAAATTAGGAAACACACCAGATTAAAGTTAGGAAACAGACCAGATTAGAGTTAGGAAACAGACCAGATTAAAGTTAGGAAACAGACCAGATTAAAGTTAGGAAACAAACCAGATTAAAGTTAGGAAACACACCAGATTAGAGTTAGGAAACAGACCAGATTAAAGGTAGGAAACACACCAGATTAGAGTTAGGAAACAGACCAGATTAAAATTAGGAAACAAACCAGATTAAAGGCAAGAAACAGACCAGATTAAAGTTAGGAAACAGACCAGATTAAAGTTAGGAAACACACCAGATTAAAGTTAGGAAACAGACCAGATTAAAGTTAGGAAACACACCAGATTAAAGTCAAGAAACAGACCAGATTAGAGTTAGGAAACAGACCAGATTAAAGTTAGGAAACAGACCAGATTAAAGTAAGGAAACAGACCAGATTAAAGTTAGGAAACACACCAGATTAAAGTTAGGAAACACACCAGATTAGAGTTAGGAAACAGACCAGATTAAAGTTAGGAAACAGACCAGATTAAAGTTAGGAAACACACCAGATTAGAGTTAGGAAACACACCATATTAAAGTTAGGAAACACACCAGATTAAAGTTAGGAAACACACCAGATTAGAGTTAGGACACAGACCAGATTAAAGTTAGGAAACAGACCAGATTAAAGTTAGGAAACACACCAGATTAAAGTTAGGAAACACACCATATTAAAGTTAGGAAACAGACCAGATTAAAGTTAGGAAACACACCAGATTAGAGTTAGGACACAGACCAGATTAAAGTTAGGAAACAGACCAGATTAAAGTTAGGAAACACACCAGATTAAAGTTAGGAAACACACCATATTAAAGTTAGGAAACACACCGGATTAGAGTTAGGAAACAGACCAGATTAAAGTTAGGAAACACACCAGATTAGAGTTAGGAAACAGACCAGATTAAAGTTAGGAAATAGACCAGATTAAAGTTAGGAAACAGACCAGATAAAAGTTAGGAAACACACCAGATTAAAGTCAAGAAACAGACCAGATTAAAGTTAGGAAACAGACCAGATTAAAGTAAGGAAACAGACCAGATTAAAGTAAGGAAACACACCAGATTAAAGTCAAGAAACAGACCAGATTAAAGTCAAGAACAGACCAGATTAAAGTTAGGAAACAGACCAGATTAAAGTAAGGTAACAGAGCAGATTAAAGTTAGGAAACAAACCAGATTAAAGTGAGGAAAAGAGCAGATTAGCAGATTGAGATGCCTGATGAGGGACAGCTGAGACACCTGAAGGACAGTTGAGATGCCTGAGGGACAGGTGAGACACCTTAAGGACAGGTGAGACTGATTAGGGACGGGTGAGACACGTGAAGGGTGAGACATGTGAAGGACAGGTGAGACAGCTGAAGGACAGGTGAGACATCTGAGGGACAGGTGAGTTGCTGAGGGACAGGTGAGACAGCTGAAGGACAGGTGAGACATCTGAAGGACAGGTGAGACGCCTGGAGGACAGTTGAGCTTTGCTTTCATCAGTCTGTGAGGATGGAAGGAGGAGGTTTGAGACACTTAGAGACTGATTTTACAGGAAGCACTCAGAGTTCACTCACAGACAGTAGTTTAAACATGTTTAACTCTTTGTAGTTCTCAAAGATCAGTGAAACATTCACACACTGACATACACATTAAATCCTGTTCATGGACAGTTACCAGTTAAGTCACCTCTTAGTTTCTCCATGTTCTTCATCATAAACTCTTTCTAAAGTCTTTCTAGCTCGTCGGGATGCTGTTTAAACTCCAGATCAGACTCAAGGTCATGACATCATTCTGGCTCTCAGAGGTGCTGTGATCAGAAAACAAAGCGTGTGAAAGGCTCAGAGCAGTGCTGATATTCAGAGCAGCATCTCTCCCTCTCAGCTGCCTGTCTGATGAAGTGATCTGGACTGTGCTCATCACTCCTGCAGAGTCAGGCCCTCTCTGAAATCAGGTCAAATCAGTGTCCAGCCTGTTAGACTTTAACACCAAAGCCCTCCCTCCTCTCACTCCACTCATCAAACATGGCAGCTGTCTGAAGCGCTCTGAGCTCAGCCCTGCACAGCTGGACAAGTGATGGATTCAGTGGAGAAGTGAATTTGGAAGTCATCAGCATAACAGAGAAGCCAGAGCTTGTTTGAGAGTAGTTTGAAAGTCTAACCTGTCCTCTTTCTCCACCTCTCAGGGTCCACAGGTTGTGTCTCAGGTAGTCTAACTGATGAATCTCTCTCTTTCACACTCAGCTGCTGGTCCTCTGTCAGCATATCCTCATAGATAAATCTGAAACCTTCATACTGCCTCACCTTCATCGGACAGAAGAGTTCAGGAACTTTCTGTCTTCGACCCCAGGATCTCTTCTGACCATCCCTGTCAAAGGTCAGAACTCAGGTGGGATCATTTTTATAACATTTACGGCAGCAGTGGTTTTATCACAGCTTCAACAGCAGATGGCGCAACGCGACAAGGAGGCGGGAGGAGGAGGAGGAGGAGGAGGAGGAGGAGAGAGAGAGAGAGAGAGAGAGAGAGTCTGTTCTCCTTACTAACGCACCTTAGCATCCTGACTCTCCTGGCTATGCACCTGCAGCCTCGCCTTGCAGTCCTCCTCCTCCTCCTCTTGCTGCTGCCTCTGTCCTCCTCCCCTGCGATCGGACGGCGGTAGTGCGCACTGGCCTGCAGGAGTGCGCAGGGCGGCAGCATGCACCTGGACAGAAACCGCCCCGCCAAGCCAACCAAAGGCTCAGCAGGAGACACAGCAGCATGCAGGGCTATGCTCTAACAGCGGGGACAAAGCAGCAGAGCACCGGGCAGGCACGGAGCTGCGGCATGGGCGTGGGAGAGAGGCGCAGCCGAAATGAGAGCGATGTGATTCTACTGGCATAAGGAGGGCGGGTGGGGGGAACCCGAGTCGTGCTGGATCAGAGTGTCCCGGGCATTTTGTGAGGGCTTAGTTTGGTATCTTGTTCTCTGAAATTCAGCAAACAGTACTTTTTTTCCTGTCACCTCCACGAGAGTTTAAAGGATGGAGAAAGGCGCGCAGCAGCAGCAGCAGCAGCTGTCCAAAAGCGCAGAGGGACCGGCGGAAGACATCTCCAAAATAAACGACGAGGAGCTGCTGAAGTGGGGCAAAGAGGAGCTGGTGCGGCGCCTGAGGAGGGCAGAGGCGGAGAAGAGGGGCGTTATCGTGGAGCACGGAAATCTGATGCGGGAGGTGAACCGCAGACTCCAGCAGCACCTGAACGAGATCCGGAGTTTGAAGGTGAGATGGGTGGGGCTGCAGGTTTCCCGTTTTTTTGCCTTTTTTTTTTTTTTAAAAGGCTATAATACTGAGCTGATCCAGACCTGTGCAGGTCTGTAAGACCTGAAGCCTTCAGAGAGACTGACAGGTGAGCAGATGAGGTCACCAATCAGTGAACCTGTTGAATGTCTCTGTCTCAGTGAGGGATGTCCTCACCTGACAAAGAGCTCAAAGATTCATCTGATTTCACTTCAGCATTTAAAATGATCCTTTTGCACATTTTGTCTGAAAGTAGGAAACACCGAGGGTGACTGAGAGACCTCCTGCTCCCAGACTGTTCAAAGGAGCAGGAGACCTTCTGTTCCAAACACATGAAGTCTGAATTCAGAGCCAATGTCTGTTAAGAGCCAGCTGAGTGGAGGAGGTGCACCTTTTTAACATATGAGAGCTGATGCAGTAGGCTGCACGGTGCTGCAGTGGTTATAGCTGTTGCCCTACAGCAAAAAGGTTCCTGGTTTGAGTCCCTGGCTTTGTATGACCTGGTGTGTGTGTGTGTGTGAATAGTTATCAGTCTTGGCATGGGAGCCCTGTGATAGACTGGAGACCTGTACAGGTGAACCCCTCCTTGCACTCAGTGACAACTGGGATAGACTCCAGCTCCACTTGACCTCTGTGACCCTAAAGGAGAAAGCAGCAAAGATGAAACATGGCTAGATCTGAAGCTACAGATGAATGAATGAGACGATCAGAGGAAAACTGATAGAAATGTTTCTGATTTTAGGGGTGTCCTGGTCCGATATTGATATCTGATATCTGATATCGGTCTGATATCAGCAAAAAAACAAGTATCAGATTAAACATCTTTATCATTAACGTCTGAAAGAGACGTTACTGCTGAGTGCAAAACTTGTCATGCAAAAGTTTCCCATGTTGACACAGAACTGAGGAAGTTTAAGACATTTATACATTCCCCCAAGAAGAGCTGCAAACAGCTGAACGTCACATCCCTGCTGATACGGGGTCTGATAAATCTGGGTCTGGTGTGGTAAGTGAGGAGGCTGCATCAGGACGCTCCTGTCTTATTCAGCATGATTATTTGTCTCAGCTCCATCTGCTCCAGTGTGACTGGTTTCTGTTCCTCTGAACGTCTTAGTTAGAAAATAATCTTTGAGTTTGGATAAATAAACCAAAAAAAGTTCATTATTTGTCATTTGATATTATCATATTAATATTCATTATTGTGTGTTTAACAATCTGAATATGAAAATCAATTTATTGTTGTTTTTCATATTCAGGTAGAAAGAAGAAGAAACAGTGTGTGTGTGTGTGTGTGTGTGTGTGTGTGTGTGTGTGTGTGTGTGTGTGGTAAGCAGGTGAAACGTAGAGGTGGTTGCTGTGGATAAGGACTTGTGTTGAGGTGTTGAGGATCACACTTCTGGTGCAGCACAGGAGCTTCTTGTCCTCTGTTGTTTCTCTGATGGAGGGCTGAGCGAGGGCCTCAGATGTTCCTGTTTCCTGTTTCAAGACCTTTAAACTGTTAAACTGTTTCCTGCTAACTGATGAACCATCTGTAGAAAGTTGTTCAGTGTTTGCATTTTAAAATGCTTCATTTTTCTAATTATCGTTAAAATAAGAGCTCCTGTTTAGAGTAACAGTCCCTCGTATTTGTTAGATTCTGATTCAAACGTTTGTCACCATAGCTGTTGTTTCAGCTCTCACACACTGACCTGTGTGTGACGTTCCTCCCTCTCATCACACGACTGATTCAAACAGGAGTGAGTATGTAACCCCTGTCTTTGTGTGTGTGTGTGTGTGTGTGTGTGTGTGTGTGTGTGTGTAAACCAGGACGTGAACCAGAAACTGCAGGAGGACAACCAGGAGCTGCGGGATCTGTGCTGCTTTCTAGACGACGACCGTCAGAAGGGGAAGAAGGTGTCGCGGGAGTGGCAGCGTCTGGGCCGCTACAGCGCTGGCCTGATGCGGAAGGAGGTGGCCATCTACCTGCAGAAGCTGAAGGAGCTGGAGCAGCGGCAGGTGGACGTCATCCGGGAGAACCTGGAGCTAAAGGAGGTGTGTCTGATGCTGGAGGAGGAGAGAGCTGTGGCCGTGGCTGGCGGGGGCGGAGCCGTCCAGGGAGGTCCAGGGTGCAGGAGCTCCATCGACAGTCAGAGTAGCTTATCTCAGCTGGGTGGGGGCATCCCAGCGCCTGGTCTGCTGCGGGACGTTGGTGATGGCAGCAGCACCTCCAGCGCTGGGAGCACAGATAGCCCCGACAATCCGCACCTCAAACCCCCTCCTGTGGGCTCCAACACCATCCCTGGATCAGGCCCCAGGTGCACTTCCTCAGAGCACCACCACAAACCTGGAGAGGTGTGTGAATCCACAGGCAGGAGGCACAGCTCCACCCCAGAGTACCACACCTTCCCACAATCCTGCCGCCCTCGTGGTGGATCACTTACCAACTTGGACCCTCGTGGACTCAGGGGACACAGTCCGGAGAAACACAGCAAGTCCCCCACCAGGCTACCATGTGATTCCCACCACCAGCCCTGCAGCTCTGAGCTGCTCGCCCAGAAACAGCTCTCCATGTCAGGGCAGGCGCCACCAGGCTGCGGGAAAGGATCGGCCAAGTCCAGCCCCGAGCTGAGTCAGAGACACCGTCAGGTCCACACCGCAGGGAGCGGCTGTGGGAGTCCTGAGGCCATGCTGACGCCTGAGCACCTGAGAAAAGGACGAGTGATTGTTGGGAGTCCTGAATCCATACGGCACCACCATCACTACCAGCACAGCCCCGGGGGGGAGCACGGGAAGGGCAGATACAGCAGCAGCTCCCCCAGCAGGGATGGGGCTCAGAGGAGGGCAGCAGCAGGAGATGAAATGGCCCCCCACCACCAGAGTCTGTACAACGGTAGGCACAGGGTAACTCTGTTCTTCTTCTTCAATCCATACCCATCCAGACCACCTCACAGACACCAGGCTGAAAGAGCTCATCACACACACATCAGACACACACCACGGCTCTGAGCTTAAAGGGAGCTTCACCTCAAAATCACATGACAGTGAATGGAGTCAAAAAAAAAAGATGGCAGCCTCTGAGCACGAGCTTTTGTCCATCATCAAATCATAACAAAGAGTTTTAAAGTTTCCCTCCTTCAGCCAGAGTTTGGTTCCAGTGTTAATCATCAGACTCATTCTGTAGGAGATTTTCACTGATCAGGGGTTAAAATTCAGCCAACAGAGACGTCAGACAGACACTCACCCTCATCCACGCTCTGTCAAACATCTGGTGCTTGGTCTCAGTTCACCTGTTAGTTTCTGTGAGGGGACATCACGGCAAGCTGGGGAAAAGAGAAACTAAAACTTCTTTAAAAAAAAGACTCCAGGAAAAAACGCCCAGCCTCTGCTGGACTAGAGGTGGAGGTATGATCCCTCAGTCAGGTCCTGCCCTCAGAATAATCTCTCAAAAGCTAAAAGAAAACCCTTACCCTCCCCTCAAAAAACAGACCAACAAAAAAATAAAAACATTTTACCTTTGCTTCCGAAAAAAAAACACCCAGTTCCTTCAGAATTTTCAGGATCTCTCTGCAGAAAAGTTTAGTAAAGAAAGTTTTTTTTATCTGTTCATCCAAAGATCCCTCTGAGCATCACAGGACACACTCTGCTGTGTCAGTGTGTCTATTCTTGGGAATACTTCACTTCAGCAACCTGCTTTAGTTTTATCATTACTGTACGTGTCCTCTACAGAGCTGCACCCCTCAGTGTGGCATTTTTCCACCTTTTCTAGCCATGGCACATTTTTTACATAGAAAAAATCCCACGGCACACCACCAATCAGAAATATTATAAAATCACACTGTTGCCTTATAACAGTCGAGCCCCAGACATGACGTGGTCAAAATAATAATTTGTGGCCACAAAATACTAATTAATTCACACAAAATAAGTATAACGTGTGCACTAAATAATTATTATCAATACTGATATCATTCCTGGACTGCTGGGTCAACAAATCGAGTGCACCTCACCAGAAACTACAAAAGCCTACGTGATGGTGACGGTCTTCTCTGTTCTGTTCTTTCAGTATCTTGTTATCGGGCATTGAAGTAGTTATTTAATTAGGTCTGTGTTTGATAGTTTGTTCAGTGGGTAGCAGATCACCTGAAGTCTCACCTGACTTACAGACTTTTTATCCCGTGGCTAAGGCTACACGTTGGTTTTCTATGCAAATATGTCGACTTTAACTCATTTGTGTCTGTAGGAGCTGCAGCCCTGTACACACATCACAACACTTTTCAAATAGAACTGACAAAGACGTCTGTCTTTTAACCTGGCTCGATCACTATGCCAACATATGCTGCAGACCCGACCTGGTCTGGACCAGATTCTGAGTTTCAGGTTGAAAACAGCTAAAAAAAGGGCCTTCATTGATCATCTCCCTTGAAAGCAGCATAGTGTGTGTGTCAGACTCTCAGCTGAAGGAACACAGAGGCTACATGAGCCGCAGCATTTAATGATGCCACCAAACGAAGCCGTGCAGTTACAGTAGTGATGCTCACTGTTTGTATCATGTTGCCAAGGGAACCAATAGCCTATCAGTGATCAAAATCTAGTTTGTTTTGATTGGCAAGTTGTTGTTGCTCTGACTAAACTACTGAAGGTGTCTGCAGTGTTCTCTGGACATTTATCCCTCAATAAAACCACAGAAGCTCCCTTTATTTTTGATCAGTCTGGCTCTACCTGCGTATGAAATGTGTATGTCACAATACACTTTACATGACGAACACTCCGGACCACGGTGTAGCAACAAAACAAGACTCTGTTACTCAAATTGAGCAAGCACAAAGATCAGTGAAAATGAAGAGCTCCTCGCGGAGACATCTTCCTGACTCGCCTCTCCCGGTCCTAGCCCTGGAGAGGTCTCTCTTCTTCTACAGTCCCAGCCCCTTTAAACCTCCCGCACAGGTGCCACTGATTAGCCACATACTCAAAGAAAGAAACATACTGGTAACACTTCCCTCCTCCCTATACCATAACTTAAAGAATACTATTGATAAAGATGTAATGATAGAAAATGTTACTAACAGGAAAAGGAGTGAACATTATGTTGAAGTTGATTGGCCAATCAAAAATCCAAATAAGTTACAGCCCCCTAGAAATTCCCTAAACTCATTCCCCATTCATAAACTACATACCAAAAGATTACATGAAAGACATTAATACCTCCCACTTACCAATTACGTTACTTAGGTTGGGAGTGTATCCATATGTGTGTGTGTGTGTGTGTGCCTGTATGCATGTGTGTGTGTGCGTGCATGTGTGGGTGTGCGTGAGTTAGACAGACAGGGCGGGAGGCCTGTCTGTCGGGGGTCCAGAGCCGGGGTCACACACTGAAACGTGAAATGCCAAACGTCCTGCACGGTGCTGGGCTGTAAGCACAACCCCCACCTGTGGACATCAGGCCCTCATACCACCCTCATGGAGTCTGTTTCTGACTGTTTGAGCAGACACATGCACATTTGTGACCTGCTGGAGGTCATTTTGCAGGGCTCTGGCAGTGCTCCTCCTGTTCCTCCTTGCACAAAGGAGGAGGTAGCGGTCATGCTGCTGGGTTGTTACCCTCCTACGGCCTCCTCTATGTCTCCTGATGTACTGGCCTGTCTCCTGGTAGGGCCTCCATGCTCTGAACACTACCCTGACAGACACAGCAAACCTTCTTGACACAGCTTGCATTGATGTGCCATCCTGGATGAGCTGCACTACCTGAGCCACTTGTATGGGTTGTAGACTCCGTCTCATGCTACCACTAGAGTCAAAGCACCGCCAGCATTCAAAAGTGACCAAAACATCAGCCTGAAAGCAGAGGAACTGAGAAGTGGTCTGTGGTCACCACCTGCAGAACCACTCCTTTACTGAGGGTGTCTTGTTAATTGCCTATAATTTCCACCTGTTGTCTGTTCCATTTGCACAACAGCATGTCAAACTGATCGTCAGTGTTGCTTCCTAAGTGGACAGTTTGATTTCACAGAAGTGTGATTGACTTGGAGTTACACTGTGTTGTTTAAGTGTTCCATTTATTTTTTTTGAGCAGTGTATCTAATTTGTTGCCTTGAATGCAGCAGAGTTTTGGGTGGTGGTGTTCCGGCTGTGATAACTCTGCCTCCAGCCTCTGATGTCACCGGTTCTTTCCTCTAGACCAGCAGGAGTTGGTGCTACTGTGGAACCAGATCTTTTGGTTTTAGGCTGAGTTCCTTGGCGGTCCAAGCAGAAAGAACTTGATCAGACACTGGCTGTGAAGCAGCTCTGGAGCTGGCTTTGAGTAAATGAAGTCCACCTGTTGATCAGACCGTCTGCTGAGGCAGGGTGTGTTTCTGTTTCTTAGAGGTTATGAGCTCTTTCAGGTAGTCTCAGAACACATCCCAGTGTTTTACCAGATGTGAGCTTCTCTTTACAATAGCAGGCTTCAGGTCAGCTCGTCTGCACCAACAGCCTCACAATCAGAAATGACCTTGGTTTAATCTACTGGAGGTACTTCAAGGTCATGAGCACACGGAGCGCCATCCAGCTCAGAGGGAGAGGTGGATTCCTCTGTGTGTGAACAGGAGGTGTACAGGTCACACAGGTGACCAGGTGGTGTGATCAGTTCCACACATGCACACTCACACATACACATACGGATGTGTTTGAGAGAAGGGAGTGACGTGGTGTTTAAAGGCACATGAATGAACAGGAAGGAGAGTTTTGAATGAATGTTGGATGACAGGTCAACATACATACATAGTGAGAGCCCCCCCCCTCTCTGTATGTGTGTGCCCTGTTTCTAATTAGCTAATTTACAGTGTTATTTCATGCTCTCTGTCCCTCCTACACCGTTATTCCTCCTTCCTTCAACATCCATGACTATTACATGGTGATAATCTTAGTTTAAATGAGTCCCATCCTCCCAGTTACCTTAGTACCCACATCCCCCGAGACACAGGGCGAGGAGGGGGTGTGGCAGCTATCTTTAATTCTATCTTTAATAGTAGTGATAGACCTAAGCTAGGCTTTAGCTCTTTTGAAAGTCTTTCTCTAAGTTTTACACATCCAGCTGCTAACACTGTGCAACCAGTATTGTTTGTTATCGTGTACTGGCCTCCTGGCCCTTACTCTGAATTTTTATCGATTTCTCTGAGTTTCTTTCCTGCATCGTCCTTCTTTCAGATAAAATCCTTATTGTTGGAAATTTTAACATTCATGTAGACATTCATAATGACAGTCTTTGTTCCGCTTTCATGTCAGTATTAGATTCTTTTGTTTTCACGCAGGCTGTGAACCAACCGACTCATCGCTTTAATCACACCCTAGATCCTGTTCTGGCACATGGCCTGGCTGTCAATTTTGGGGTTGTCCCACAAAATCCTCTTCTGTCCGATCACTTCTTAGTCACTTTTGAGTTCTTGTTATTGGACTTTTCTCCAGTCAATAAAAATATCTTAACTAGGAGCTTGTCTGATAGAGCTGTATCCATTCTCAAGGAAGCTATTCCAGCCGCCTTGAATTCCGTATCTTACTCTACTGTAGTAGAGAGCTCCTATGCTCCCTCTCAGCTTGATCAGCTTGTTGCTGATACTTTGGGCTCTCTTCAAGCGCATCTCGACTCAATTGCTCTGCTTAAAAAGAGGACTCTTAGACGACAGAGTTCAGCTCCGTGGTATAATGCTCAAACTCGTGAGCTCAAACAAAAATTGATGAAATCAGAAAGAATTTGGCACTCAACTAAAACAACAGAGTCCTGTTCTCGTTGGAGAAATAGCTTAAATGAATATAGAAAGGCCCTGCGACTTGCGCGTGCTGCTTATTATTCGTCGCTTATTGAAGAGAGTAAAAATGATCCAAGATTCCTTTTCAGCACTGTAGCCAGGCTGACAAACAGTCATAGCTCTACTGAGCAACGCATTCCTCCATCGCTTAGCAGTGAGGACTTCATGAGCTTCTTTAATGATAAGATATTAAAGATTAGAGATAAAATTAGTAACCTTGTGCTTTCAACTGGGGTAGAATCTCCAGCCCATGAAATCATGGAAACGGTTCTTAGACTGAATATAGTCTTGGACCGCTTTGTATCTGTTGACTTGCCAGAGCTGGTCTCAACAGTTCTTTCAGCTAAACCATCAACTTGCCTCTTGGACCCTGTCCCAGCATGGCTGTTGAAGGAAGTCCTTCCCTCAGTCAGCACCCCTCTAACAAAGATGATTAATGCGTCCTTACTGACTGGCTATGTGCCAGAAATTTTTAAAGTTGCAGTAATTAAGCCCCTCCTTAAAAAGCCAACTCTTGATTCAGGCTCCTTAGTTAACTACAGACCAATATCTAACCTCTCTTTTATTTCTAAAATCTTAGAGAAGGTTGTCTCCAGTCAGCTCTGTGAGTTTCTTCATAGTCTCCTTGAGGACTTTCAGTCTGGCTTTAGGGCCAACCATAGTACTGAGACTGCACTGCTGAAAGTAACCAATGATCTACTGTTGGCTTCAGACAGTGGTCTCCTCTCTGTGCTCATCTTACTTGATCTTAGTGTCGCTTTTGACACGATTGATCATCACATCCTCCTGCAGAGATAAGGGAATCTTCTTGGCATCACAGGAACTGCTTTAGCTTGGTTTAGTTCATATCTGTCAAGTTGTTTTCAGTTTGTTCATGTGAACAATAAATCCTCCCTGCATACCAGGGTGCGTTATGGAGTTCCTCAAGGCTCAGTGCTTGGTCCGATTCTTTTCAACGTATATATACTTCCTCTCAGTAGTATAATTAGAAAACACACCATAAACCTTCACTTTTATGCAGATGATACACAGCTATACGTATTGTTGAAGCCAGAGGAAACAAGCCGATTATCTAAACTTAAAGCCTGCCTCGAAGATGTAAGGATCTGGATGAGCAGTAATTTTCTACTTCTGAACTCAGAGAAGACTGAAGTCATTGTTATTGGACCTAAACACCTCAGAGAAGCTTTCTCTAACCAGATAACTACCTTAGATGGCATCAGCCTGGCACCTGGCTCCACTGTTAGGAACCTAGGAGTTCTTTTGGATCAGGACCTTTCCTTCAACTCTCACATCCAACAGGTCTCCAGGACAGCGTTCTTTCATCTTCGTAATATTAGAAAAATTAGACACATCTTGTGTCAGAGTGATGCAGAGAAGCTGGTCCATGTTTTGGTTTCCTCCAGGTTAGATTACTGTAACTCTCTTCTATCTGGTTGTCCTAACAAGTCTATTAGGACTCTTCAGCTGGTTCAGAATGCTGCAGCCCAGGTTCTGACTGGGACCAGGAGGAGGGAGCATATCTCCCCAGTGTTAGTGTCTCTACACTGGTTACCCATAAAGTTTAGAATAGAATTTAAAATTCATCTTCTGACTCAAAGCTCTTAATGTTATCGGGTCATCCTATCTTAAAGAGCTTATCATGCCATATTATCCGTCTAGATCGCTGCGTTCCCAGCATGCAGGCCTGCTCGTTGTACCTAGGGTCTCTAAAAGTAGTCTGGGAGGTGGAGCCTTTAGTTATCAGGCTCCTCTTCTCTGGAATCATTTACCGGTTGAGGTTCGGGGGGCAGACACTCTCTCTACTTTTAGGAGTAGACTTAAAACTTTTCTTTTTGATAAAGCTTATAGTTAGAGCTGGATCAGGTCTGAACCTGCTCTTAGTTAGTCTGCTATAGGTTTAGACTGTAGGGGGGGCTCTCTCCTCTATCTGTCATTCTAACTTCTGATCTTAATGTCCCATTAAAGTTATTAACCATGGATCTCTCTGGGAGTCTCTGAGTTTGTCTGTTTGGTTCTTTGGATTGTTGCTGTGGACGGCCTGCTGCCATGGACCTGACAGACTCCAGCTGCTACGGCTTTTTACAGTTTCGCCATCATCATCAATACAACTCAGAAATATGGACTCTGTGTTTATGTCTCCCTGTGTCTGTGTTTTCACTTGTTTCAAACTAATCTCATTTGAAAAATAGTTGCTCTTTAGCTAAACAAAGCTGTTTTTTGAACATCCCTGAACATGAACTATGAGTGTTACACGTCGTCGTGTTGTGTTCAAGGACCATCTTTTGAATGAGGTGTAGTTCATGTGTCTCTTTTAGAGCCAAGCTCTGTGTGTTTCTGTCTTTGTGGGGTTGTTCATACATGATGCTTTATGCAGTATGCGGTGCTTAAAGGGGCTGTTACACTGCAGAACTGCAGAGCCCCCCTGGGGGGATCTAGTGTGCACTTACACACCAGTATGAGTCTATCATAAATCAGCTAACTGCTGGCCGCACTGCAGCACAATGCATCTGTATAACTGAGGGCTCCTGTCTTACATTAAGTAAATCAGATCTTACCACGAGGACTGGACTGACAGCCAATCAGAGGAGTTCTTTGATCCGTTGTTCATTGTGAAGTCTTCCATGGCCCAGAGTCAAAATGTAAGATATGGGTGACAAAGAGCCATTCAATAGTACAGATCTATTTATCTCAGGTCTATGATCCTCTCAGTCTGTGCATTGTTTCAAGGCAGAGCTCAAATATCATGAAGGAAGATACCTGCAGCAGATTTCACTTGTTTCCCCAACAACCAAAGTTTAATACTATGCTGAGGTTTACAGTGAAGCTGTATTTAGGTTAAACAATAATACACGTTTTAATTTAGTTTTGAATTTTTGCTCATTGAAGAAATAAACTTTGTGTTTTAGTTGGTTTGTTGGTGAGTGTCAGCTCATGGCTTGTCTGGTTATCATCTTTGACAGAAAGCATCGAATAAGTCAAGTTCTTTTGTTGTGAACAGTAGGGATGTCCTGATCACCAATTTTTGCCTCTGAAATGATCAATTCTTTTGCATTGAATATCTGCCAATACTGAGCCCTGATCCTATACTTGGGTTTGCTAAAATAAACTGTGCTAAAGAGGTAAGAGAGTGCAGCTGCATACTTTTTGTGCTTGGATGGATGGTGAAAAATAAAAGTTAAAATATGTCTTGAGCTTATTAGTTTTGATGTAAACGTCATCTGATCTTTTTGACACGCTCTCCTGTTTGAGGCCCCCTGAACCTGTGTGTTTGTAACACAGCACACTGAAATCCCAGGCTGCCCTGAATACAACTTTCATGAGACTGTACCAGTGGCATGCACAAACTTTTTGAAGGGCTGGGGGGGGGAGAAAAAAAAGGCACATACAGAGCGATCTCGCCACAAAAGAGGGCGCTAAGTTATGCATTTTTTTGTATAGCACACATTTTTGCCACCCTAGGACAGTTTATCATATTTTAACGAGCCAAGAGGACAGTTTAGTGTGCTCTGCCAACCAGAAGGGCACTTTAGAACTTGTTTTTCAAAAATTAGGCCACAAGGGGGGGCAACCACCACCCCTGCCCCCTCCCCTGTGCACACCACTGGCTGTTAGAGACTATGAATCTAATTTTTTCCTTATTTATTTATTTATTTATTTATTTATTTATTTATTTATTTATTTATTTATTTATTTAAACCACAAACCAGATTACAACTTTATCTGACCTGAGTCATCCCAAACTGGATCGTAAAGGAATCAATCTAATACCTGAGCTTGGGATGGGGACTTCCTTCTGTGAAAAGGTCTGTGTTGTGTTTGCTACAGCGAGTAAAGTTTTGAGTCACGCCACACTACCTGATGTCTAATGTCCACTCTTCACTGATTGGTTAGATGGTGTCAAACCAAGTCAGCCTTCATAAACTAGAGGTCTGCATTTGGAGGAGCTGAAGCTGTAAATGTAACAGCAGGCTTTGAGTGTTAAAGCCAGTGGAAACATGAATCTGTCTAAAGTGATTTAAGGTCTTATGTGCACGTAGAACATTTTGGAAACTCTCTTCACTGAGTTTAAAAACCACATGAAAAGTCATCATTTTAGTTCTAGAGACATTCTGATAACAGGTGAAGCTCTGATAGTTACTTAAAATGTCACATAGCAGCTCTTCACCCAGCGTCCTGAGCGCTGTCCACCATAATACTGGACAGACACTGACCATGGAGGCTGCTGGTATTGGGTGTTTGCTAATGTGTCTATTTTTAGCTACAGGACTCAGTGACAGAGTGTTAATGTTCTATATTTCCTGCAGCCAGAGACACTTAAGAACCAAGTCCACTGGCCCTGGCTAACATTACATGGTCAACATCAGCCCTGCAGTCATTGCTTTGTTTTCCTCTGAGCTCCTCTCTGTCTGTGTGGTGAGGTTATTTCCAGAGGCTCAAATTTATCTGAAAGGCTTTTTAAAGAAATGAAGCACAGAGGTATCAGGTATCTGTCACTGTATTTGTTAGCACAGGTGTTTGTTTCCATGAGATGGATATAAATTTTAAGCTCATTGTTGCTGCAGTGTCAGCAAGACTGCCAAAAACACTCACCACACCCACAAAATGTCAATAATGAAGTCAGACATAGAAATGTGTCCTGTCATGGCTTTAACACATAACCACAAGTGGACTACAATCTGGAACTACAATCTGGAGCAGCTAACCAGAACCCCTGGTCTTCATTCAGAAGGTCTTCATATTTCCTGCCTGGTCACAGACTGTGTCCCCATCAGGGGCTCAAACATGAGACCGTGTTGCTGCTGTTCTCTAGACCTCCAGCTGCAGTAATGATTTCTATAGTGCTGAGTCTGACTGCTCTATATTACAGCTGAGACCAAAGGAAATAGTTTTGTTCCTCGCGGTATCCCTGACTCAGCTGTTAGCAGACAACAATAGTGTCGGGATGTACTGACTGCAGGGGCCATGAAGCTGCAGCTCATTTGAGTTATAGATTTATATCTTTATTTACATATTGCAGGATAACAAAATCATCTTGACATACGTATTCATAATAGTTTGGACCTGAAAGTAGCTTGTGGTAGAACTGAAGACGTTTTCTGAATTCAGCATGTTAGAAATGCAGAATGCAGTCACTCTGTAAATATGTGTTATTTTGCTCTAAAGGTTGTCTTTTTTGAATTAGTGTGTATGTGGTTTCTGGAGCCAGTCTCAAGTGGACACTTGAGGAACCAAGTTTTTAACCCTTCTGTTCAGGATTCATGTTTTTAGCCTGGAGGTTGCTGCTTGGTCTGTTAAGCTCAATATGGATAAGAGTGGTCATATAGAGCCATTCACTGCATGCAGCTGTGCACCGGTCCAACCTCTGCTCAAACAAAGGAGAAAAACCACTGGATGAGAAGGTGTGTCAAACTTTGGACTGGTACTGTCCAAATCTCCTCTTAGATCAGTATTTCATGATCATTTAAAGCTGAGGGAAAAGGATGCATCTGAAAGAAAGTCAACAGGGTCACTATTTAAGACAAAACACCAGTTCACCTCAGCTCTCTTTATCCTTTCAGTCAAGTGTTTATAAACGGATCTGACACGTGCTGGATGGTAGGCAAAAGAACCTGTATCGGGGCTGTGAGGACCATCTGGAAAAGTTAGTGTTTTCCTGGGATAAAGACTATGTTTCCCATGATCCCTTGCACCCACTGTCGTAAAGATGTGACTCTTACCGAAGCACACATTTGTTTTGAGGCAAATTTGTAGGTTTTGTACAAATTGTAGTATAAAGGTGACACCAGTCAAAGTTTGTGAAGTCAGTTTGTTGTTTAGTGTCCTGAAGGTGAGCAGACTGTTCAGTGTTCCTCTCAGCCCGTTGCTCTGAGACATGTCTGTAACGTGTAACCAGCACCGCTCCTCCCAACACACAGAGCATGCGCAGTGCGTAGGGCCCCACGATCCATGGGGGGCCCCGTTTTGTGTAAGGGGAGGCTACGGCTTTTAACAGTTACAGTTTCTCCGTGATCATCACTACAACACAGAAATATGGACTCTGTGTTTATGTCTCCCTGTGTCTAAGTCTCTCTGACCCCCCCCTAATCCCAACACAGTCTCTCTCTCAGATGTCTGTCTAACATGAGTCTGGTTCTGTCCGAGGTTTCTGCCTGTTAAAGGGAAGTTTTTCCTCTCCATTGTAACTTGCTGAATGCTGTAAAGGTCTGTACTCATGGTGGGTTAAGATGAGATCAGACTTCTTATCTTGTCTTGATGTTGGATCTCTGTTAATAATTTTTTATTATCATTTACAGGTCTAGACCTGTAAATGATAATAAAAAAGTTGGAAAGTGTCTTGAGATAACATTTGTTATGAATTGGCACTATATAGATAAAGATTGATTGATTGAATTCGTGCAAATGTGCAAAGGATGCCCACCGCTGCTTAGAGGTGCGTGTAGAGCAACAAGTCAGCCTCGCAGCCTCTGACCAATCAGTGGTCAGGTGCACCGACCGACAGGTTGTTAGATGCAGGTGAAGAGATGGCATTGAAGCGACAGTATGAATCTAGAGCAAGCAAACAAATGAATTTAATTCATAACAGTCAGAAGATAAGATCAAATAAACTAAGATAAATTAAGATAATCTTTTATTCAACCCACATTAGAGAAATTTAAAATGTTGAAGCAGCAAACAGCAATGTAGGAATGGAACCTAAGTACTATACAAAAAAGTATTAAAATATTTAAATATAGAAATATGAATATTAATTGTAGTTGTATTTTCATTAATTACATTTTAATCTTTGTGAGGGTAGTATTTTCATTAATTTCATTGTTTTCTTTAATTGGGGGGGCTCAAAATAAAATTTCTGCTTAGTGCCCCAATTTGGCCAGGGGCGGCCCTGCATGTAACACCAGTGAATCCTGGTTCTGTCCTACCAGAGCTCATCTACCAACTCCAACCTCACCAATCAGAGCTAACATAACCTCACTCTTCATTTTATTGACAGACTCTCAAGTTTGATCAGATCACTGCAGAATAACTGCTGCATGTGGGTTGGAATGAACAAACCCGTGTTTTCCCCATAGTCTGTATAATTAATGGACATAGTCTCTGCGACGTCACCCGTATGTTTCTGAAACGGATTTTTAAAGCAAAGCAGCCAGCGCAGCCATATTGGAAATGAGGTGGGCTTCGAGTCTCCATAGTAACAACCATAGGGCGCCTGGCAGTCACGGTACAGTGCGTGCCGTTAGTGAAATTAGCTCGTGGTTTAGCCTTTAGCTCATGTTTTAGCCTTTAGCCTGTGCTCTATCACTCTCCTGTTTATCGTTCTTCTTCTCTTCTGTCCTTTTTCTGTCTGTCAGTTTAGCTCCAGTCTCCACCATCACTACTATATTAATCACAGAAATCGTTTACAGCAGAGAAAAACACAGATCTCTCTTCTCTCTACTAAACTTCATCAGCCGGCGTGGTGTTGTCATAGAGACTTCAACATGTGGTAAATCATTCCAGCCGGACCAGGAAGCTAAGAAATATCATTTATCAATAACCTTTATTGGTGCTGATAATCTCATTTGAAGTTGTGGATTAGGATCAGGCAGATATCTAGAAGAGAGAGTTTTTCAGGATCACTCAGAAAGTCCTCACAGGAACTTTAATGTTAAAAATTGTAGATTTTGAAAATAGTTTGTCAATGTCGATTGTTGATTGGTTGAGATCATTAAATGAAATTGGGTGAGAAAGAATGTTATTGATTTATATTTACCATCAAGAAGTTGATAGGGGAGTGACAAGAGTGTGCTGAGAGCAATGTGAGTCAAAGAGTCTGCATTAGGTGAGACTTGGAAAGGGAATAATATAAGAGGTGACAGTGTAACAATACGTTGACAATCCATAGCTTTGTCTCTAGAGTTTGTCTTCTTTCAAGTCTTGATACATCATGCTAACAGGCTAACTGCAGTGCTGGCCTGTCTTCTCCTTCTATGGCCTCATCAATGCTGAATGACCTTTGTTGTTGTCATACTGCCCTCTACTGGCCTCAATGTGTGGTGCGATTGCTTTATTTCCCCCATACGTTCCTGGCCTGATTTTGATTTTGAGGGGCCTTCAGGCCTCAGTGGAAACAGTACAAACAAAAGCCCACAGGAACCATTTATTCCCTGGAGGACTAGTTCCAGGAACATTACGTTCCTGGAACTCATCTTCGAACTCATTGTCGTATAAACGGATCCCCTTGAGCTTGAAAAAAAATACTGATGCTTATTATTTATTTTAGGGGTGCTGAGACGGACTTTACACCCCTAAAATGGTCTCATGATTCCCTTTAAATGAATATGAGTGGAAATAATGCACCATGTATGCATGTATCTTGATTTTAAAATGATTTTTTTATGCCTGCCTTTCAAAAAGGACATCTTGAGAGAAAAAAAAAAAGCAGAACTGGGCGATGACGGTGGATGACTGCCACCAAGTTGTGTGGGCTGGGAATCAACTCTGCAACCAGCGTGGTGAGGACTGTGGCCTCTGTACATGACGCACCTGCTCAATTGACTGAGCATGTGCAAACACTCTCCATACCGTGCTCTGATTAAAAGTTACACTGTGATGAATCTGTCCATCTGTGGTTCTGCTGGTGTGCTACAGCACAGGGTGAGAGCTGTGAGCCCCTCAGGAACCAGTGCAGTCAGAGGTTAGCAGGAAACTCAGACTGCTGCTGAGTCAGGTTGTGTTTTAAGGTTGTGTTGTCATAGAGGTAAAAATTTGTCTAAGGAGGACAAAATTAACATTTCCAGGAGAAACTGTGGGAAGCAGAAAAATGATTATTATTAACTATAATTAAATGTTCCACTCTCCATAAATTAGCAAGTGTAAAGACTGTTTCTAGGGCTGATAGGCAGAACATTAACGAATGGTTTAAATTCTTATCTCATATGAGAAATGATTCAGGTTGGTTGAACAAATGAGTCAGCTGATGTCTCTGAGCTCTTTTACTTAAAAACAAGCTGAGACATTAAAACACTGACGCCCACTCACACATTAGATTGACTGTGTTGTTGTTAGTAGAGGAGCTTTTGTCAGGATTGTTCACTCAGCTGTCATTGATTGCTAATTGCTAAACAAAGTGAAGATGTGTTTGGGTTAATGCAGCTTCATTTGGAATAAGTTATTGTTATAGTTAAAATACACAAAACTGAGACAAAAGAGGAGAAAGTTGTAAAGAAATGAAGCTTCTCTAAGAACTCATGGGCCTTAAACACCAAGGTCTGCTCATAGCTCCACCCCAGACAGGCCTCTAGAGACAGCTGGCCAATCAGAGGGAAGGGAGGTTGTGGAGCAGGGAGCCTTAAAGAGACAACAGCAAAAACTAAGTGTTGTTTTCCTCAGTGAGAGGAGAATAGGATTCATTTTTTAAGCAATTAATCATGTGGCAAATAAATCAAACGGCACCAGAGGCTCAGAATAAAGACTAAAACAGCACATTAGCCCCTCTACTAATCCTCTTCTTGCAACTGTTTAGCTCTTTTTCTTGCAAAGCTCTAATTTATAACCATAAATAGCTTGAAGAAAAGTAATACATTTTTGTCCTGTTCCTGTATCAGACCGAAGTACAGAACTTAACTTAAAGAGAAAATAATCCAAAAACAAAACAAAACAGAAGAACCTTCTCTCTCACTGCCAAACTTGACCAGCAGAGTGTTAACAGAGACCTCAGGCTGTGAACTGAAGAGTCACTTGACTTTTTCATATTGCTAATATTCTCATTGAACTCTAGCTCCTCACATGGCCTTGTAGCTCCCGCCTCATTTTCCCTCTCCCCCTCATCTGTCTTCTCTAACTTTCCTCCAGTCTGCTTTCATTTCCTTTCCGTGAACATCCCGTGTCTCTGGAGCTGAGCAGAGCTGAGCAGCAGCATGTAATACCTTTCCTCTGCCCTGCACAGAGCTGGTGTAAATCTTCATTAAGTTGCTTCCATCAAAGTCCAGCGCTTTTACAAATTGAGGTCATTAACTCCCGTGGTCACCCTGCACCGCGGCCTTTGTGCTCTAAATAATTGAAAAGGCCCCGTGTGATTCTCTCCTTTTGGAGGAGCTCTGCTAATATCAATACACGCTGCTTCAGAGACTACTGTGACCCTCAGGCTGTCTGCCTGGACTGTCTCGGCCCGAGATGTAATTGGTCCTTTCATGATCTTATCATGTGATTGAAGATGAATGTATAGAGAAAAAATACTCAGAGGAGTGATGATAAATGACTTTTATCAGCAGGATTTGATTCACGCTGCTGAAGAGAATAACTGTGGAGGATGTTTTCTCTGACGTCTTCTCATCCTGGTTTGTGTCATGGCTCATCTTTAATGTGCTGCACAGATGCACCAGGTCGGGTCTGTTCAAAGATCTGTTTCATATTCTCTAACTCCAGTCCACTCAGTGAAGTCCTTCATGACTGCTTCATCTCAGAGCTGAAGACTAAATCTGAAATCCTTTAGTGAATCAGGCTGAGATGATTTTGTTCTGCAGATGGAAAGGTCTGTTAAACACTGATGTTCCTTCAGTGTCGGGCTCATATTCCCCTCTGAGTCTCCACATTTCCTTTCTGTGACAGATCCTCTCTGAGAGGACTGAGTTTTCCTCACACACTGGTTTCAGATGCAGCATCTTTTTGTGGCGGCACCCAGCTGGGGCTGTTGCCAGTCCTGAGTGGATATGTGCTGAATCAGATTGGAAGAATTAGCGTGCAAACCTCATTAGGTTCCTTACACAGCCAGAGCCCAGAGCAGGCTCCAGCATGAACCACTGTGTATTCATCTTTGGAGGACGAGAACACATGATTCTCCTCACCTCATTTGGAGCCCAACGTCTCGCTTGATTGAAGTATGCGTGGCAGACCTAATGACACACACACACACACACACACTCATTAACGGTACCATATACTCTCACATAAGCAGACGGTAACATATGGGGGCCTTTGGAGTTCCTCCACACTCCTCTGACACTCAGTCTCACTCGTATCCCTCGGGGTGAAGGCAGGGGGAGGGTGGGCTCCACACTGCAGTCAGGGTGCTCATTAGACGGCTGTAGATGTGATAGTTTGTGACTTCCTCTGACTGTTCCTCCCATGCCGTGAGAGTGAGGGGCTGATGTAAAGGAAACATGCATGTTCAGCAGATCTGAAACAAGGTCTGAGGGGAGATTTCATCATCAACATATATTCCAAATTCAGAGCAAAAGTTGGTGCTGCTGATGTCTGTGTTTGTGGAGCAGCTGAAGGAGGATGGATGTGAATAAATCCTGACAGGCTTCTGTTTGTATGAGACATCGTGAGCCATCAGACAGTTTTCTTAAATGTGCCAGATAATAAACCAGACTCAGCTTTACCTCCCTGCTCATTTCTAGACTGACTGTGAGTTACACTGAGTCAGCATTTCTCTAAGAGTGAGGGAAGGCATGCAGGCTGTGGTCTGGAGTCGAACCAGCGACTGCTGTGATGAGGACTGTAGTATCTGTATGTAGATTATGTGAAGCACCTGAACCAGGGCCTGAAATGTTTGTTGTTTCTTTTGTTGGGTTTGACCACAACCTGTAGATGACATGATGAAGACTTCATACTTAATTCTAACAGTCTGTGGAGGTCTCATAATAATGCACACAGCTTCTGCTCAGCTGCTCCAGCATCAGGCTCATGTCCACATCCCAAATGGTGCTAAATAAATGATCGTCCCCTGACTGATGCACTAACTGGACTTCATCAGAGTTTTTCTAGGTCACCAGACTCTCCGCATGCTGAGCAGCTGAAGTTCTCACTCCTTGTGTCCAAAGATCCTGCAGATGGACTCGCCATAAAATCTGGAACTGAAGTCAGACTGACTTACAGAGCATCCAGAAAGACTTCTCAGAGCTTCACTTTTTTCTATGTTTTATTATAGCCTCATTACGGGATGGAATAAATTCATTGGTTTCCTCAAAAATCAACTCTCAACACCCCATAATGACAACATGATGAAAGCTTTTCTGAAGTTTTTGAAAATTTATGGAAAATAAACTCTGGACTGGACCAGGCGCAGGAGCTGCAAATAAAATGTGTGAGTCTGGAGCGGTCTGTGGGGCTAAAACTGATGGTTTCAGGATGGAAATATAGACACTACTTAAATGTCATTGACGTAAAATACAAGAACAGATGTGAGGGGTTCATTATGTCCCAGAACAAAACCTGCTGAAAAATCTGAAATTCTTTTACACATTTGAAGGTTTTTCAGAAAGGAACAATGATTATTTTCCCTGGTCACTAATTACATTTATGAAGGAATGATTCAGTTACTTCTTTCTGAAAGTAACAAATAACTGAAACTAATAACTTTTTAAAGTAATTTGCTCAACACTGGTCATTCATCACTGTTGGGTTTGGTGGACATAAGCTGTTCCTCAGTTCAAAGTCCAGTCGTCCAAACTTTCATTCTCTGGAAGTTCAGATTCATAAAGTTCATTCCAGAGTTTGTACTTCAGCGGGACTGGGAGTCCTCCGGACAGTCTACTACTACTGGAACAGCAGCAGACTGATGAACCTTCATGTCACATCCAGGTGCATTGGCAGCAGTTTGTTGACGTATGATTTTACCAAACTCATCCAACGTTTCTGGGTGTCAAACAAAATTCTGTCACAGATAATATCTGATTCCTATTTTTGCACGGCTGCAGCTGTTACTAACTGATGTGCGTCTCCTCCTCCATTGTTTGTTCCTCGCTCAACGGCGTGAACTGCATGTTGGGATTTTAACTGTGAGAAGTCCGCTCAAGTTACGCCCAGCAGCAGAGTTGGTAAAAGGGGCAGAGTGAGTCCACATCCGGTACTTTGATGGAACTTGTACTGATGTGGACTTTGAATTGGAACAGAACTTTGACTTTGATTAATGATGAATTACAAGTACGTAAGTCCAGACGGACGCTGAGGTACGCATTCTGAGAAACAGCTGTGTGTTCATGTTAACAACAAAGTTAGTGTCAAATGTACCAAATACGTTTATTACTGAAGTAATTTCAGCATGCCAGGATGCTTACAGCTTACAGTTATTGAAACTGCACACAGTCAGTGTAGGGTTTTTACACTTCCTGAAGAGTGTGCAATGCTTGACTTAAAATAAAAGTTTATTGTCAGAAGTTTAAATCATTTCTACTGTGTTCCTTTGTTTGCCTACTTTCATCACGTTGCTAACGTCTGCCATGCTGTATGAAGTCAGTCCTGTTTCTCTCACCTTGCCTCAACAACACGAATCAATCTGACTCATACAGCAGTGAGCAATGAAACTAAAAAGGAACTCACTTTTAAATGTAATGAGTGATTTCACAATGCAGTAACTCAGTTACTAACTCGGTTACTTTTTAACAGTAGTAACTAGTAACTGTAACTTATCATTCCTTGTGCTGATCCTGATTTTAAAGGCTTTGTTTTGTGTCTTTCTTGTCATTTAAAGTCTGTATTTTTAATTTTATCGAACCCTTTCTAACCCTTTTGAGCTTCAACTCATCTGCTCACCAGCCAACACATACACACACACACACACACACACACACACACACACACACACACACACACACACACACACACACACACGCACACACACAGTGGTGTGTATTCTCTTTAATCCTGCTGTGTGTTGCTCAGTTAGCTGTGATGTGTTAATGGAAACAATCGTTCTGCAGTCTGAGGCTCCGTTTATACGACAACGGTATCAGGATGAAACACAAAAGTTTTGTTGCGTTTCGGCCTCTTGTTTATATGGAAAAACCGTTTCAGCTGACCTAAAACGCAACTTTTTTTAAACGCCCTCCAGAGTGGAGTGAAACGCTGCAGCCTCCGTTGCCGTATAAACAGCAAGCCCTAGTTTTCAGTGAAACGATGTCACGCTCTGTTTTGCACGTGCGTATTCCACTTTCTTTGTGGGAACTTTTGCAAACCGGACAACAACATCGATTAAAATGGCAGACTTACCGTGTTGTTCTTGTGCTGCTGAATCTACTGACTGCCTTTAACTAAACGTTCATTTGTTGCTCCACTTCTGCACTCAGATAAGACGTATTTAATATATCCACCAGATGATCAGCCCACCTCTTCTTCGGTAGCAGACTACCAAAAGACCCTACAGTTATATCGCCACCTACAGGCCTTGTATGCATACTACAGTGTTTTCAGTCCCTCAGTGTTTCTGTATAAATGCAGATTTTTTTTTCTGTGAGTTTTTTGCATTTTCGAGTAAAACGCTGTGAAGCGTTGTCGTATAAACAGGGCCTGAGTCTCCATTTAGAGCCCAAGGCTTGACACAAAACATTGTCTCCGCTGCTAAAGGCTGAGGTTTCTATCAATCTATCTATCTATCTATCTATCTATCTATCTATCTATCTATCTATCTATCTATCTATCTATCTATCTATCTATCTATCTATCTCTCTCTCTCCCTCTCTCCCTCTCTCTCTCTCTCTCTCTCTCTCTCTCTCTCTCTCACACACACACACACACACACACACACACACACACACACACACACACACACACACACACACACACACTGAGCTAAAGGGCTTCATGTAACAAGCTTGCACTGTTCAGATAAGCCCATTTAGTCCATGCTGGTCTAATTGAATTTGTCTGTCCAGACTGGAATGAGTGTGATTTGCAATGTGTGTGTGTGTCTCAGTGTGTGTGTGTGTGTGTGTCTCAGTCTGTGGTGGTGCATAACATGAACCTTGGCTGCTTTGGTGTCAAACTGGAATGTAATTTGTGCCCTCCAGAGATCCTGACTGTTTGAGGGGCGGCAGCAGCGAGGCTCTGTGTGCCTCCATCCACACACTGACATTTTCCATCCTCCTCGTCTCACTCAGTCTCTCCTCCCCCTCCTCTTCCTCTCTGTCTCTCGTCTCTCTGTCTAAGTTGTTCCTGATGATACTTTTTAACCTGTTGGTTCGTTTTGTGTCCATAAAGTAGAACCTCATGTTAGGTGCATTTAATTGAATTTTACACACCAGCTCAACAATTCTCAATTTTTGATTTACGATTTCACTGCAAAACAAGAAAAGTTGAAAGAACTCAAAATCCTGGGGCAACAGTCTTCTGTAAAATTTAAGCTCATAAACTTAACCTTATGAGTTTTGCTTTTGAGTTAGCTTAGCTTACATTTTTAATTTGTGTTTACTGAACTAGGAGTTGCACTAACTCATGTTTTCACATTGTATATTAACTTAAAATCTTAACTTCTATTAACTAATTGTAACTTGCAGTTACTTATTTTACATCATACTTAGTTATTTTTTTTTATTTGTATCAACTAACTGAAAGTTGGAGTAAATTATGAATTCACATTATGATAACTTAAGATTGTTAATTCCAATAACTTACTGTAAGTTGTAGTAACTTATGTTTCATACTTAAAAAACACTGATTTATTATCTATGAAGAGTAGTTCAGTGTATAACGTCTGTAAATTGAACCTAAATTCAGTTCAGTTAAATTAGTAGAATAAATAAATAATAACCTGAGAGGCACAAGAAGTGTGCTAAAAGAAGTGCTAAAAGTTACTGTTCATGGAGAATCCTCTAGAGGCTGGCTGCAGAAAGACAAGGAGTCACAAACACATCAAGCTAAAAAAACAGACTTTTACGGCATTTAAACACATATTTAGCCTGGTTGGCTCTGAAACCCTATAGTCGCTATCAGCACACTCTGTACGGTGAGTGAGTATTTTTTCTAATTCAGTGTGACTGACGGGCGCCCTATAGCTAATAGAGCAGAAGCTCAAAGTCTGCATCATATCCAAGATGGTCCTGTCCAATGATTGGCTTCCTTTGACTGTATGAGGAACAGATGAAGGACGTCTTGGAGACTACGTCCATATTTCATACGGTCTATGGGTCTACCCCCATTAAATTTAATGCTCTGTTGAGGTATTAACCTGGATCATGCAAACCACTAATTGATTTTTTTTTCCACCATTAACACAAATGGTCCATGTTACCTGCTAATGGCTGGACGTGGATACGGGCCCTGACCTTTCACTTGTCCAGAAAAGACCTGAACTGGCTGTGATTCAAACCTCCTGTTATGGTGCTCAGCACATGTTCTGTTTTCAGGGCTTTGACCTGTATGTGAGCTCAGCTGTCCCAAAGACAGCTCTGGGGAATATCAACAGACATCACTCATCTTCTGTTGTTGGAGTTTTGATACATCAGTAGGATTAAAAAAAAAAAATCAGCATCCATATTCTTGTAGCATGTGTGGAGTCCATGCACGCTGCAGGTCTTCCCAGCCTGCAGCCAGCCCGTTATTGTTTTTTAGCTCTTGTTTGGTTTGCTCACCTTCTTCATTATCCACATTCCTCATCTTGTTTGTCACTCCTCTCATGTCCATCCTGAGCTAACAGTCCCCCCTCTGATCTGCTCTCTTTTATTGCCATCATTACTGTCTCCTAGTAACTGCAATAAGTCAAAGTAAGCATCGCCCCGTCTTTCTGTGGACGCGCTCACAGAGGGTTGAACCTGGTTCTGGGAAGCATCCCTGCTCTTCATTTTCTTATATCCTCTCTGCCTCTGTTTCTGACATCCTGTCGGACATCCTATCTCTGAATCCGAGTCAGCAGGCAAAGTGAGGTCACCAAACGTCAGTGATTTACACAGTGACAGTGTCTCTTATTTCATTAGAATTCCAGCCAATGGCTGAGAGGATTTGTGGCTCTTACATCACGCCCAGGTGCTCTCAGTTTGACAGAGGCCTCTTCTGTCATCATTCATCTGCTAATGGAGCCAGACTTGAACGGGCTTAATCCTCCACAATGGCCTCTGATTACCTGTGCTGCTGGGTGTGAAGGCCCAGAGAGGTGAACCGTGTCTGTTCACACACACTTAACACACACTTTACACACTCTCACTGATGTATCGCAACATGAGTTTGAGTGGCACGAGACCCTTAGTGAACCATCACGTTGTGCGCAGTTGCAAGTTTACCAGCTTTAATTAATTCTTGGCTGTGTGTATATACATGTTTTTCTTGTATGTAAAAAGGTGTGTGCGTATGTGTGTGTGTGTGTGTGTGTGTGTGTGTGTGTGTGTGTGGGCTGCATGAGTTTAGAGTGATTGTTTGAGGGGTCAGCTGGGGTAGTTACTGCAACAGATGGCCTGCATGCATGAGTTTTGTTCCTCTATGTGTGTGTTTGTGTGTGTGTGTGTGTGTGTGTGTGTGTGTGGGTGGGTGGGTGGGTAGGTGTGGGTGTCCTAGGTGAGACTGACAGCACAGCAGTTTTTGTGGGGCTGCTCTGAGCTCATATTACTGTGAACAGGCAGAAAGTATCTTCATGGTGAGCTGCAGATACTCTCAGTCATCGCAGTCTTTCAGACGGGGACACGTGATGTGTTTCATGAGGCTGCTATTAATAAACATGAACCTCCTTCTCCTGGATACCTGCAGCCTTTCTGCTGTCATTTAATCAGCCCTGAGCCCACACACATTCACAGATTCTTCAGGCTGTTTGAACTTCTTAAGCAGATCTTTGCTTTGCAATTCAAATCTCACAACAAGCGTCTTTTCATTGCTGTGAAACATCCACACTCAGCTGGACACACCAGTGTTACCGCCACAGCTAGCACTGAAAGGTTTGCAGACAGTACAGGTTTTCATGTCATTTCTCAGTGACCTCAGAAAAATAAGGTTTGGAGATTCAGTGCTGTAAAAAAGTATTTGCCCCCTTCAAAATTCTCAGGTCACACTTAAATAATTCAGCCCATCAAACTATTTTAATATCCAACAAAAAATGACCTGAGTTAGCAGAACCTTAATGTATGAAGGTCAAAAAGCTATCCAAACCATCCTGACCCTGTGGGAAAAAGTCATGTCCCCCTAAACCTAATAACTGGATGTTCCTCCCTCGGCAGCAACAACTTCAACAACCAAGTGTTGGTGATAACTTTCACTGAGTCTTTCACATCACTGTGGAGGAATCTGGGCCCACTCCTCTTTGCAGAACTGTTCAGCCACATTGGAGGGTTTTCCAGCATGATCAACCTTTTTAGAGGTGGACTTGCTGCTGTGTTTCAGATCATCGTCCTGCTGCATCACCCAAGTGCTCCTGAGCTTAAGAGCACAAACTGATGGCCAGACACTCTCCTTTAGGGTTTCCTGGCAGAGAGCAGAATTCATGGTTCTATCAATTACAGCTGGTGGTCCAGGTCCTGAAGCAGCCCCAGCCCCAGACCATCAGATTGCCTCCACCATGTTTGACTGTGGCTATGGTCTTCTTTCTCTGAAATGCAGTGTTAGTTTTTCACCAGATGTGACAGGACTTCCAAAAGGTCTGACTTTCCTCTCATTCGTCCACAGAATATTTTCCCAGAAGTCTTTGGGATTATCAAGATGTTTTTTGGCAGATGTGAGATGGGGCTTTGTGGCTTTTTGCTCAGCAGTGGTTTTTGTCTTGAACTCTCCCATAGATGCCATTTTTGCCCCATCTCTTTCAAAGTCTATCACAGATCTGAGACCTAGGGTGTCCTGGTGCCAAGTGCACTTATGGACACCATTATGCTCAAACACGGTGTTAGTTATTGACAAGCTGTGACTAGCACAGAAGTCCAGCAACTGAGCACAGATCAGGAAGGCCGTTCCTTCTAATCACGCCTCTCCAGGTCACGCTGTCATTGCCCACGTGAGCATTGAAGTCCCCCAGTAGGAGAGTGGAGTCCCTGGGATGGGTGCTGGAAAACAGTGAGTCTTTTGCAGGCTTTAAAACACAAAAACCTGCTTCTGATACAGCCTCAGTGGAACCCAAAGTGTGAACTCGCCTGCAGGACCACCTCTGCAGGGTTCACAAAAACAGACGACGATGTGATGAAAGGTGAGCTCCAGAGGTGGAGTTTGAAACCTCTTCTCAGAACCAAGATATTACTCTTTAAACGGCCAAAGCTAAGCTAACCCAGGCTAACTCTGGACACTTTGGACCCAGCCAGTAGACATGAGATGGGTATCAATGTTGATTAAAAAAACAACTGTGATCCTCAAACCTTTCTTTAAAATCCTTGAACGGGTGAAACGGGCTTTGACTGGACTGAAAGACAGAAGAGCTGCAAAGAGACAGTTTTCGTCTTCTGGCATGAAGACAGCTCTCCTCTCGCCTTCAAATAGCTGATGGTTCATTTTGGTAATCCCCCACATTTACAAATAAATTTAATTAAATCTAATGTATGATTTTTAATTGATCATAACACAGAGACATTATTAATGGATGGCAGAAACATGGAGATGAACACGTCTTGTGGCACTGTGAGCAGATTCTCATGAAGCCCAGGGTGCTGTGTTTTTCCTTTGGGATCCAGTGTTCTACATAATCTACAGACCTTGATATGCACAGCCGGAGCACACAGAGTTCATTTTCCGTGAAAAGACTTGGTAGACAAACACTTGAAACATCCACAGGGAACACAGAGAAGTATTTAAAACACATTTTAATGTCACAGCCTGCTGGAGTCAGATAACAAAGGAAACTGAGTGTTTCTTACAGACAGCCTCTGAGGATGGGAAGAAGAAGCTGACATGGTTGACAAAATGTAAGAAAATGTTCATGCTGATGATGAATTCCTCCAACAATTGGAAGTGTGCATTATTTTGAGTGACATTTTGGCACATCAGTCATAAAAATGCCACCTGGGAGAGGATGAGACTCACCAGACAGTACATCAAACACAAATCCCCAGATTCATCAAAGCAGCTCTGTTTAAATGACAAATACTCACTCACAGAAACAACTGATGAGAAAATATTGAAAAGGAGGCAAGTGCTGAAGTGACTCCAACTGTCAGAGCACAGGTTGATCTCTGCTCTCTGAAGCATGAAGACGAAAGAGATCGACAAGTGTTTCAGCTTAAAGAGTGTCCGGTTCATTGACAGCTCTCTGCAGGATGCATCCTTCTCAAACAGCTCTACATCATCCATACATACATACCTGATGAGGAGATTATGACATTTAATTAAAGAACTAAGCTGGATATCCAATGACACCTTCAGCTGAAAGTCTCCAGTTTACAGGGTCACTCTTTAAACTGGAACACCAGGAGCTGACAGAGACACATTCACACTATCAGGCTCAAAGAAGACCATTGTTTTGGAGGTACCAAACCAAGTCCATCACAGCTGGGGGATCAGCTTAATGTGGATGGGGGGGGGCACTGTGGTTGCTTTACCAATCAGAAACCTTCAGTGTGCAGCGCCCCCCCTCCCAAAGTTCCTGGACATCTACAAAGTTCTGCCCCCCAGAGCAGGGCCATCTCAACCAGAACTAGTTACCCCAGAACTAAAGTGAGACCCAAGTTCCTGCGGTCAAAGACGCTCTTCACCGTGCCTCATCTGTAACTGACTCGTCCATCAGTAATGAAAGTCACTCATTGTCACTGTCCAAAGGTTGTTTTTTGCATGTTATATACAATCATGGGATGCATGGTGGGGCAGTGTTAGTGTTGCAGTTTGTCCGATGGTCGTTCTGTGTGTAGTCTGCATGTGTGGGTTCTCACCAGGTTCTCCAGCTTCCTCCCACAGTCCAGAAACATGTTCATCAGGTTAACTGGTGATTCTAAATTGCCCGTAGGTGTGAGTGTGAGCGATAACGGTTGTCTGTCTCTGTGTGTCAGCCCTGTGATTGGCTGGAGACCAGTCCATCTTCTCCACTGATTACTTTTCACACAGGCTCAGAATGGTTTGGATAGATTTTTACCTCAATGCATTAAATAATCATTTAAAGACTGCATGGTGTATTTGCTCAGGTTATTTTTGTCTGATATTAAAATTTGTTTGATGAACTGAATTACTTAAGTGTGAAAAATGAGTTAAAACAGAAGAATTTTGATGGGGGCAAATACTTTTTTCCACCACCATATGTCAGTATGCAGCTCTGAGCTGAGCTCATGTCTCAACAGTGAGTGAAACCTGAGGCTGTTCCCTGTGTAAAGACCTTCACTAAAGGCTCTGATGCAGGCTATAGTAAGAGCCGTAATGAAACGATAGAAACTGTCGTTTTGACAAGCAGTTACGTTTGAGAAGGGGTTCACGTCAGGCCACAAGCACAGGCCTCTGCATTGGAAAAGGCTCCACACACTGCAAAGGCTGAAATCTAATCTGTGTGAGGTCTAAAGCAGAGAGAGAGAGGGACTACCTCCCAAACCAAGACCGATTGGTGATTTCAAAGGAGAGGGGCCTGATGATTAAAAGCTAAACCTCCCATAGAAAGACCCACTGGACCTGGGTTTGTCTCTGAACTGTTCTGGAGGGGTGATAGGACACTGTGAGCTCTAAACCAGGTATGTTTTCAACCAATCAGGGCTTTCAGAGGTCACAGAGTGAACCTGTAAATGGAGGGTCGGCTTTGTTGGTCAGGTTTGTGTGCAAGTACAGGATAATGTAATGGACTTGATTTTCTGCTTGATTCTGAGGCAAAAATAGGCCTCATACTTTAAAATGTTTGCTACATAACAACAAGGAGGGTTTCTTTGGTCAGAGATGGCGATGAGAAGATTTCCTTGCATGCCTTTAAGAAGATGAACAGAAACACCTGTCCTGTTTCACTGAATGCAGAGGGAGGCGTCTGAGAGGGTGAGCACCATCTTTTTTCCTCATTAGTTTCTCTCCCTGACGGGACTCTGACACGCTGTCTGTCACACAGCTGCTTCCTCCTGTCAGACAGGACGTCTGCTGTTTTTTAAGCTCAGGTTTTCATCACTGGTTTACTCCTCGCAGACATGCAGCATGCAGCATGCATGTGACTGTAATGGGCCTGACGTTTTGAAGAGGCCATTAATAAAAAAAGAATTGGTGGGTCTAATGATTGTGGTGCTGAGCGGTCTGTTGTAACAGCTCCTGTCTCCATGGGTTGGGCTTTACCTCCACGGTGAAGCAGCGTTCACGGGCCGAAAGGCACAAATCCCTCATTAATCAGATGATCCTGATTCCCCAGCAGGAGGAGATGCCTTTAAGTGCCTCTGAGACATCAAGTTCCCCCGTCACACTAAAAATGATTGCTGAAGATCATCTTATAATCAGAGAAAATGACATTGTCCTGTGGAAAATGGTAGCACACAGAGCAAGGAGGGGGTTTTACATGTAAACAGGAAGTCAGAGTCAGAAAAGGTCACAATGTGCTGACAGGTCAGGTCTGATTGAACAGCTTTTAAATATCATCAGGAGTTTAAATCTGAGTTTGAAGGAGCCATGATGGGTTAAAGACACTAAAGAGGAGGACATGTCTCAGAACAGGAAAGATTCATTCAACAAAGAACCAAAAAGTGAAACTAACAAAACAACCAAAAAATCCAAAAGACTTGGAAAGAAAAACAGCCACAAGGAGAAATCAGAGAATCCAGAAACAAATGGAGGAGACTGAATCTCAACGTCCACCTTAAAGCATATAACTGCAGGACAGGTAGGTACCCCAACACCAACAAACATCTGACTTGCACTGGAACTTCTTGACGCTCTCAGCAGCAGCCTCATGCTGTCGTTCATTTGATTTAACAGTCAGTTAATGATCACATGACGACATTGATTCAACTACGAGTACATATTAGAAGCTTTTTTAAAAAGTTACACAATAATAGCTTTCCTAGGTCACTAATTACACTCATGAAGGAGAACTTCAGTCACTAATTCATTTACTTTTTAGGGATAGTAACAAGTAACTGTAACTAATTACTTTTTCCCCAACACCGTTAACCAGGAGTACAATACCACAACACTCATATTTAAGTCGATGCTAGAGAAGCATCAACTAACTGTTGCCAGGTTCACATCTGCTTTCCAAATCCAAAGACCAGTGAAACAAGATTTCACTACCAAGATGATTTCCAAAACAAAACAGGAAGTTTTAACACAGAAAAGACAAAACTAAACAGAAGCGATCTGTGACAGATTATCTGTTCTTCAGTTTTTCTTTGTAAATGTGTTTTTTTTGTTGTATTTGACGGAGTTCCCGTCCATGGGAAACTGAGCAACAGCATGCTGTGAAGGCAGAGGAGGGGATCAGTATGAGGGTTTAATGTCTATGATAAAACTGGAGAAAAGCAGCATTCAGGCCGACTTCAGACCAACTTTGGGCCAACTTCGGGCCAACTTCAGGCGGACTTCAGACTGACTTCAGCCCAATTTCAGACTGATTTCAGACCAACTTCAGGCCGACATCATGCAGACTGCAAGACGACATCAGGCAGACTTCAGGCCAAATTCAGGTAGACTTCAGGCCTACTTCAGGCCAAATTAAGGCCGACTTTGGGCCAACTTCATGCAGACTTCAGGCCAAATTCAGGTAGACTTCAGGCAGACTTCATGCAGACTTCAGGCCGACATCAGGCCGACTTCAGGCTGACTTTAGGCCAATTTCAGGCAGACTTCAGGCCAACATCAGGCTGACTTTATGCAGACTTCAGGCCGACTTCTGACTGACTTTAGACTGACTTCAGACTGACTTCAGGCTCTTTATTTGTTGTTAATGTGTGCAGAGAGAAGCCTCTGAACATATTAAACTCATCTAATGGTACAGCATGGATCCAAATGTGATAGCTGGAGATCCTGCTATAGAAGAGTACTGGGGCAAATTATAAGGGAATAATCAGTGGTGGATCCTGATTTAATATTGCTCCCTTCTGTATTATTTATTTCTATCCAGCCTTTATTTGTTGATTTCATAGTTTTATTTAAAATGTACTGCTGCAGTAATGAATCTCCCCATTGGCATGCTTATACTCACATCTGATCTCATCTCCTTCATGTGTGTGTGTTCCCTCGTCTAGCTCTGTTGTTTAGGATGAGGGTCCAGGAGGGCAGAGGGACGGTTCACTGGCTTGTGTCCCGATCTGAATCCCCCGTGGGATGGATTGGGACAGTCGTTCATGACCCTCACGGCCAGCTAAGCCTCAGCAATCTGTTCCCTCAGCCAACTGGTGTCTGTGTGTGTGTGTGTGTGTTTGATAGAAACCCAGAAATCAAATTTAATTGTGGAGTGTGTGATTGTGATGCTTTTGCAGGAAGTCTGAGCATCCACTAGAGATGGAGTGTGTCATCTCACTCAACTGCTGAGACTTTTGAATTGGATCAAGCTAAGAAGGCAGAAGGACACCTAACAATGTGTGTGACGCATGTTGACAGGCTGACGCATTCTGTGTGTGTGTGTGTGTGTGTGTGTGTGTGTGTGTGTGTGTGTGTGTGTGTCTGCAGAATAGTAGAGTATTTACCTTGGTGATGTGTTATAACAGAGATGTGCCAAGCTGAAGGTCACTGTGTCTCTCAAGAATGCCTGAATCTCCTTGGACAAGCATGCAACCCCAGCACCTGTCTCTCTCTGCTCTCAGATGATGAACACTTTGACAGGCATGTTTTGTTTTTGTGAATGAGACAAAATTATACAGTGCGCAGGCAACAAAAATCACAGAGAGGATACTGAACTTCATTGTGTCAGTATTAGCCACCTGGAACCACGGTACGACATGGTGAGCTGGACATATTTATCTGAGACAGCGATATACAGTGGGGGAAATAAGTATTTGATCCCCTGCTGATACTAATATACTTTTTCACTTGATAAAATGCACAACAATTTATAACTTTAATACTGTGTGTTTTTATGTTTTTTCAACTGATATTCTGTCTATACTTATAACCAGTAAACAACCATAAAAATTAGAGTGTGTTAATTTCCCAGGGCAGTGGGCAAACTTACAAATTCAGCAGGGGATCAAATACTTATTTCCCCCACTGTATATATATATATATATATATATATATATATATATATATATATATATATATATATATATATATATATTAGGCTCATTGATAAATACCTCTTTGGCATCTTGAGCTGTGCTTGTTAAAAAGCATAACGAGGCGCTGGTTGCTTCCTGAACCTCCCACAGTACAGGAGTGGACTGGTGTAGTAAATGATGCTCATGTTAAGGAAAGAATGACTTTGTCTTTGTGACTACAGACAAGTCTTTACTAAACTGAACGGACTTTGTAAAACCCCTACAGACAGATTTTGTGGATGACACCATTCAGGAGCCCCTGTGATACGGTCATGTCTGAGTGAATTGCATGTTTGTTTGTTTTTTTGTTTTTTTTTTGGTATGTCTTATTCTCTCCCTGAAATGCTTCCAGCTCACTCCAATGTGTACACTGCTGTCCCTCCCAGGCTGTTTATCGTTTAAAAAATGTTAAAAACTGAGGACTGCAAAGGATATGAACACAACACTTATTTTTTCTCATTACTCTGTATAACAAATGTGGTCCAACTGCAAAAATAAATAATAATAATAAAAAGAGTAAAGTCTTCATGAGGCTGGATGGTTTTAAATTTGTTAAACACTGAGCGTATTATGTGTTTGAGTAAGGTGACAAACCCATGAGTTCCTTCTTCTGCTCAGTCACGACATGTTGCACATTGTAAATACAGACACTCATCATGACACTCAGCATGGTTTGAGTTGTTTCCCACTGAGCAGGGCTCTCACTCATCTTTACAGACTGAAATGACTTTTAACCTTCCCTCTGCTCAGAAAAGAAGGGCTTATTTCTCAAACAACAGGCCTTTAGAGTGTGTGTGTGTGTGTGTGTTCCCCTGTGTTCTAATGTGTTCCTGTGTGTTCCCGTGTGTTTCCGTGTGTTCCCCTGTGTTCCCCAATGTTCCAGTCATAGACTGTATAATTAATGGACGTAGTCTCCGTGACGTCACCCGTCTGTTTCTGAAACAGATTTTTGAAGCCAAACGGCCGGCGCGGCGTGTATCCATACAGAGGTGGCACAGCGATGATGTTAAACCCCTCAGAAACACTGAGCATGTTTGTCTTCTTATTCAGGCTTTCAAGGCCTTCACAGGTGAAAAGAGTTTCCAGTACTTTTGTTCAGGTCATTTAAAGTGCAGCCTGTGAGCTCAACGTGTGCCAGGCCTGAAAGTGTCTTTTTGTTGTTGCTAGGAAACTGCAGAACCATCTCACATTTACAGGTCTCCATGTAGTGGTGTGTGGAATCTAAACCAGTCCCTAAACCAGATGATAAGGTTTAATGTAAGTGTGTGTGTGTGAGTGTGTGTCTGTCTCCAGGTGTTAGCCCTGTGATAGCCTGGAGATGTGTTCAGGTGAACCCACTTTGTGTCCAGAGAAAGCTTGGACTTCTGTGCGTACATGCAGATGTGTGCTCATGTTTTGATTGGCCCACAGAAACAGTTGTTTGTCCTCCAAAAGGAAAAAACAGTGAAGATGATGGATGGATGGAGAGTATGGCTTTATTTCAGTGTCAAATCCTGCACAAATAAAAAAACATAATCAGCAGGGGCAGTCTATTCACTGGGGGGCGACCATTGACATTGAATAGATGGCCCCTGGCAACCCCTCCTTTCTGACTGGTCACATCTAGGGCTGGGTACCGAACTTCGGTTCTTTTGTTGCACTGACCGAAATGCTTCAGTGGTACCGAGTATCGGATTACGAGTCATTTTATTGGTGCCAGGTTTTGGTACCCAAAGGGTTAATAATGCTGCCGGTGATTTGCTGTAACGTTACACGTGATTCAGTATGCAGGACAGTGTTGCCAAATCAGCGTCTCTGTCGCTGTATTTGGGGACTTTCAAACCCCTCTAGAGAATTATTTTTCTAAGAAGTGACAAATCCAGTGACTTTTCTGTAGTTTGGGTCGGGGTAAAGCATGTTTTGATCTTCACCTGCTGCTTCTCAACGAGCAGCGGGCGCTGAGCCCCCACTGAGTACACATTTACAGTATACTCAGTATAAACTGACCTGTCACTTGTTTGCTCCTGTTATTTTACATGGGCAAACATATACTGAACAAAAATATAAACGCCCCATGTCACTCTTTTCAGCTTTTATTACCATTACAGTTAATCAGCACATGAAATCAACCAAAATTCATTTTGTTATTGATTAACGTTCAGATAACAGTCCATTCCATCTTGGTGGTGTCATCTCAAAATGAGTGGCATTCAGTAGAACATGGTGGGGTCAGGGCCAAGAAATTCACTTTTCAATATCTTGTGTCCACCATTTGCGTCTCTCAAAGGAAGCCACACATCGTCTTCACATGGAGTTGATGAGGTTGTCTATGGTGGCCTGTGGGATGTTATTCCACTCTTCCTGGATGGACACACGGAGCTGTTGCACATTCCCCGGAACTGGAACACGATCACGGACACACATGTGGCCGACATGGATGAGGTCGATTTGCAGTACTGCCAGTCTCACGGAAACAAACTCTTAAACGGCCTATCGTCCGATAGTGAACATTCAGCTGTGCAGCGACTGCTCGGGTGGACATCCCTGCATCCAGCATGCCAATGGCACGTTCTCGCATTACTACAGACATCTGAGGCATGATTACTTCTGACAAAATTGGACATTTTGGGGTGGCCTTTTATAGTCCCCACTGTAAGGAGTGCCTGAGTACTAATCATTCTGTTTAAGCTGCTTTTGTGTATCCCACACCCAAGTACTGAGTGGATTCACTGCATCACTGAGCAAATGCTCAATGACAGAGATGGACTCAAATGTGGCACACAAATCAAGAAAAATATTCATTGTGTACAAGTACAAGACAGTATATACTCACTCAGGGCGGTTCAATTCATACGTCTTCAGTATTTGACATGGGGCGTTTATATTTTTGTTCAGTGTATTTTTTTCATGTAAGACAACTGCTAGAGTAGAAAATTAGATGTAGATGTAGTTGAAAAATAAAACTCAAGATTTGTATCAAAATATGTAACGAATGTTTCTTTTTGTTAGAACTGATATAAAAATTGGAATAAAAAAAAGGATGGTTCAGGAACCAGTATCGAAGTGAAGGTACTGGTATCGCTACAGGAATCGAAAATCTTTGATTGATACCCAGCCCGAGTCACTCTAAACGCCTTCTGTCTCCAGGTCAGAGACCAATCCAAGGCATGAGTTATGTTCCTGGTTGGTAATTTTTCATAGCAACTGTAAGCTAGCATTACATTTCTGTTCTGTTTCTTAACTCACCTCTCATTTTCTCTGACATCTCAAATTCAGCTCACTTTCATCCACTTCTGCTTCCTAATCCTGCGGCTAAAATGACCCGCCCTACTCTGCCTCAGATTGGCTCTGACCAATTTAAAGTTTAAAGGCATTTAAAGTGACCAATCAGAAAAGAGGGGTTGCCGGGGGCTGTCCATTCAATGGACACCCCCCAAGTGCCAAAACACAATTAAGTCCAGTACATGAAAGGGACAAAAAGTTGTCATGGTGCAGGATTTATCATTTACTGAAGGCTCTTGTCTTGTTTTAGCAGTGGATAGACTCAATATTTTATTTTTCTTTTCTCAAGAAGTGAAAGAACCATAAAATCATCCTCACTGCTTGATGAATCCATTTTTCTCAAACTGCATATTTTTGCAATTGATAGGAAAATAAACGGCTCTCATTACTCTCATTGTTTTTACACATGAATTATAATGAGCAAGGGTTATGTTGAGTGCAGCTCTTACTGAAGAGTAAACCTGCTGACAGTGTTGATCTGAGACACCTGCTTTTTATAAGTACTTTCAGAATACTCATAACTAAAATCACTCTGTGATAATCTGTTGATAAAGGTTTATTCTTCATCTGATTGTCCCTCCTCCTCTAATCCATTTAGCTTCCTGTGCAAACATGCTTATGTATGCTTTCCTTTATGAATGTCCTGCAGAAACACAGTTTGTTTGTTGCTAATGGAAGAAAACATCCCCTCAGGACTTCATACAGAATAAGCATCAGTGCAGAAAGGGGGTGGGGGTGGGGGTGCAGCTTGTGTGTGCACACTCTAGTGATGACACTGTAATTTCTGCCTCAGTGTAAGACTTTGTGTTTGTGTGTAACTGTGTGCTTTACAGTAGTTTATGCTCCACTGGACCTTATTTACCTGAGTGTAACTCAATCCAAACAGGCTGATGAACAGAGGGAACAGAGAGCTGTTTGTCAGGAGCAGTTTATACTCAGAGAGATGGATAAATAAAAAGAGAGGGAGGGGAACTGATGTGTAGGATCTCTGTGGACTGGCTCTCTCCACCTCCAGCATGAAATATACCATAATGCATATGTCAGCAGCTTTGTGTGAAGGTTCATGCAGCTGTGACGTTTGGTTTGGAGCACTCAGTGGAGACTGTGTGTGTGTGTGTAGGTTCATGCAGCAGAGGTCAGAAGTGAGTGGGGGATGCTTTGTGGTGATTGGTTCTTGTTCTGACTACCTGTGATGTCAAACCTGACATATCTGGTGGGGAAACAGGAAGTGTGGTAAGCTCAGTTGTTTGAATTGAGGCGAGCTATGGTCCAGTTCTTGCTGTCGGACCCCTAGCCAGGGGGTCAGACTGGATGAGGGGTTCACACTGCCCCCTGGTGGATTAACGATGAGTGATGTAGAGAGGAGCTATTCCACTTCCTTTGGTTGAGCCTGTGGTGTTTTTGGATTTAGGAATCATGCTGATGGTGAAGATATGGCCTGAGATCTGTCTTGTGGTGGTGATCTCTCATTTGAGTAGCTTGACTGAGCGGGGCATGACTGTGGTATGCTGGCCACAGAGCGACTCTGGTGTCGATAACCAGTTCCTGTGAAGAATCGATTAAAAAAGATTCCCTTGTTGATTCTTTACATCACGCCAGAGCAGTCAGAGTTCACGTCGACTGTTCTGCCCCTGCTAGCTTAGCTTAGCAGATAGATGACAGTTTCCCAAGAAAACTCTGATTCAGGATTTTACACCTGAAGTTTGACTTAATAAGCACCAAAAAACATATAGAAAACATAGCGCTAGCTTGATGTTAACGTATATGGAAAATTGCATTGACATGCTAGCGGTTAGCATACATGGATATAACTTTGTTTTTCAAACAGAATTTTATCTTTCATCACAGAAACATATCACAGTTACTCTTTGTAAACAACACTGAAAACTCTACATGTCAAAATACAAACATGCAAATGTTTTCAAACAGGAAGAGAAAAGAAAAGTTACTGCAGGCTCATGGCTGACTTCAGCACAACTACGGCAAGCTCAAGGCTCCAAACAACTCAAAGCATTGCTACAACCACTTCCAGACACTAGATGGTCTACTTCAGTCAACAACATATAACAAAACAATACATCCACCTCACGTGACCTGAGATTTTTACTGATTTTTATTTGTT
>CM061149.1:34444614-34529614 GCA_030710495.1 Labroides dimidiatus | reverse complement strand
TGAAGCAAGAATGATGTCTCTAGCTGAAAGTATGGCGAGGCAGGAGCAGTGGGAAAAAGTGTGTTTTTTTGGTGTTCTCGGGAAGCGTCCCTATTCATTGTCTATAGGACTTTTTCGTCGGTTTTTCTGGGGTTTTTGTCGGCCAAAAAACACTGAAATTCTTAGAAAAGTCATAGCACGCCATTCTGGACCGAGCCGCACGTTTTGATATATAATTTGTTGGGGTTTTCTTAAAGCTCTGGGAGGAGAAGCGGTCCAAAGTTTTGTCCTTATGAGTCATCTTTCATGTAGAGCTGCGTGGTTTCCATGACGATTTAACTGAGAGCAGCTGTGGAGATCAAGGGACACCTCTTTGTGACAGCTGTTCTCTGCTGTTTTTTGGGATGAGGCATGTGTCCGAACAAATGCTCGCTGTGGCCAAACCGTTATAGCTATCAGAAAAACGAGCGCACCGTGAAAATCCAGACGGGCGGAGGAATCCGTCAATGTGCAGTTTATATTTGTAGGGTCAAGAATTTGCCCTCACGGCCGAGTTGAAAATGAGTGACCCTTTTCTGAAAAAACCGAGAGATTCATAATGAAAGTAAATACAGAGAGGTGGTCAGGTTTGGCTGACAGTTGGCCCTTTCCTGACTAAGAGCTCCATCCTTTGACTTCAAAGGCTGCTTTGACAGAAGCGCAACGGAAATACCTACGTTTTGATGTAATTTTTATGACCGTGGAGTGAAATTTGTGGTCCCACGAGACATTTGTTTGGGAAATTCCTTGTGTGTCATGAGCTGCAGCTCTCACTCTAACTGATGATGTCACGCACTGTGAGAGCTGAGTTTTAGTGAAAAAACTCAAAACTTTGTGTTGCTTTACCTTTGTTTTCTCAAAAACTATTAAAGACAGCAGAATGCCCCTTGAAACTTAAGCCGTGGAAAGATGTGTCAACGTTTTGAAGCAAGAATGACGTCTCTAGCTGAAAGTATGGCGAGGCAGGAGCCGTGTGAAAAAGTGTTTTTTTTGGTGTTCTCGGGGAGCCTTCCCATTCATTCTTAATGGGACTGTTTCGTCGGTTTTTTCGGGGTTTTTTCGGCCAAAAATTGCCGAAATTCTTAGAAAAGTCATAGCACACCATTCTGGACCGAGCCGCACGTTTTGATATATAATTTGTTGGGGTTTTCTCAAAGCTCTGGGAGGAGAAGCGGTCCAAAATTTTGTCCGGAAGATGAAAAAGAAAAAGAAAAAAGATGCGAACGGAAGAACAATAGTGGCTCGTGGCTTCGCCACGAGCCACTCTCCCCCATAGCTTTGCTATGGGGGAGAGTGGCTCATGCGAAGCCCGAGCCCCTAATTAGACTTTGTTTAAATTCAGAAAAGCTGTCCCTCCATCACCTTTCATGTTCGTGTGTGTGTGTGTGTGTGTGTGTGTGTGTGTGTGTGTGTGTGTGTGTATGTGTGTGTATATGTGTGTCTTTACTTTGATGGTGGACAGATGGCCTGTTCTCTTGTTCAAAGTGATCCTGCCTCTCTTTTCTCTTTGGTTTGTTTTATCTGAGAAAAAAAAGGGATTTCAGGACAAGATGCTGTAACACACACACACACACACACACACACACACACACACACACACACACACACACACACACACACACACACACGCACACACACACACTAACCTTCTTTCTCTCTTTCTTCCTGACACACTCCACTCTGTTTCCCTATCTCCTCCTTCCTCCATCCATCACTATGAAACACACACACAAAAACACACACACACACACACAGACACACACACACACACACACACACACACACACACACACAAAACACACACACAAAACACACACACACACACACACACACACACACACACACACACACACACACACAAGCCACCAGCCCGGGCCTCTGGGTTCTTTCACAGGTGTGTGCTCATCCTTGTTCAGTGCACCTCGCTGTGTGTGTGTGTGTGTGTGTGTGTGTGTGTGTGTGTGTGTGTGTGTGTGTGTGTGTGTGTGTCTTTGGCAGCGTGGACCACTGAGACAGCAGCACAGGAGGCGTTAAACAGGTCAGCATGAGAGTGCAGGCAGAGTGATTGAAGGGTTGTACCAGAGGTGGAGTTAAAGGGTTAATTCGTGTTGTCTTCAGTGTTTTCTCTCAGCAGAAAATCACACACATTCACTCTCTCTCCCTCTGTTCCTCTCTCATAGACACACACATACACACACCCACACACATACGCACACACACACACATGTTTTAACTGTGTATGAGGCTTGATAAATGACCTCGGTGGTTGGTCAGCTTCCCTTCCTCTCCAGCTGCTCGGCCACATGCTCTCTTGGATCTCTTGGAGTTGAACAGTGTGTACAGCGGGCCTGGGGTTTCAGCGGCGTGAACTGGTGTAACAGCAGCTGGTTGTCCTGCAACCTTCATGTGTGCAGGAAAACTTTCAGAATCAGAAATACTTTATTTACCCCGAGGGAAACTGCATTTCAGTTACATCCAGTCCAAGAAACATAAAAACACAAAGACAGACATGGGGGACAGGAACAGACTGTGCTCCTGAAGGGGGAGCACAGGCTGGTATTTAGAAAAAAACACCTCAACATATAAGCACATGAATGACCAATAGACCAGAGACCTACAAATATGAGAGAGTAGGGGTGTCAGGGAGGGAAGGTATCCCAGCACAGTCACTAAAGGGCGCGCACGCAGCCTCACTTGGGCCCGTGGCCGTGCGCATCAACCCACAGTGGGCTGCCTCATGATGAGGGAGGCAGTAGTGCTGCACGATTATCGCAATCGCAACCGCAATCGCAATGTCAGCACGTGCGATTATGTAACCGCAAAAGATGTGCGATTGTGCGATTATTAAATAGAAAAGTGTAAAAAAAAAAAAAAAAATTGAGCGTGTGTGTGTGTGAGAGTGAGAGAGAGAGCGTAAGATGACCAATCATGGTCATCATGGTATGTTCAGATATTAATTCGATAATTAACACGGGGGGAAATTAACGGCGTTAAAAAAAATGATGCATTTTATCATATGTTATTTTATAGTCTATATCACACAGAACGGTTCTCAGTGCACGAGTTTCTGGCAGACGGATTATAGCGACGCACTGAGTGATGGATAACACTCGCTTGCTGTGTCCCAATTCAGGGGCTGCATCCACCGAAGGACCCGTCCTCCGAAGGCCAGTCCTTCGGAGGATGGGTAGGCCCGTCCTCCGAAGGACGGGTGGGCCGTCACACCGTTGTTAAATGGGACAGTCCTATCCTTCGGATTATTTCCTGGTTGCGTCTTGTCTCCGCCCTTATCCTTACGTCACGATTTCTGCCACCCAATTCATAATCCTAAACTTAGTTTTTATTCAATCAAAATGTTTAACTTAACATAATGCTAAGTTATGCCATATGCTAATGAATTACCAGCTTCACGTTTTTTAACTGAAAGTTAAAATTTCCAATTCCCCTCAGAGGTGGCGTAAACTGATTATTCTCCGTCTTTTGACAGAATTTTTTGATCAATGATGGACAAATCTGAAGATAGTTTTGAGGGATTACAAACCCCCTCAGTGATTCAGTCCACTTCAACTGTCACACAGTCATTCATTAATCACATATCTCACCTGCAGCAGACCCCCTGTCCAGTTAGTGGCGAGCGTGCATAATTAATGAGGTATGGTGTTGTCCTGTTTATGATCTCTCATTCTCTGACCTGCTGGCTTCACGGGACTGAAGCCGCCTCTCTTTTTACATTAAGACCAAATAAATGCTCCAGGATTTCCTCCCGGTGAGGCAGATTCTGGCAGGATCAGGAAACCCGTCTTCTCAAATAGTTTTGCCGACTGCTCATTGCTTCACTGGGTGAAATGTTTCCAGACTTTATAACGCGCGCTGAAGCAGCGCCGCTCATTCCAGGTGTAGCAGAACGGGGCTTCAGCCTCCAGAACGAAAAACAGCCGCCCAAAGTCAGCTGACTGAGGCAGAGACGCAAAACTTGATGCTGTGATCTCCTCTGCCGCTCTTTCGCTCGATGACCCGAGAAAAAAAAAGTTTCACTTGCTATAAAGAGCGATTTTTTTTTCTTTACAAAGCTTCTGACAGCAGGGTCGGTATTATAATTTGTATTTTCTTTCTGCCCAATAAGCAATACATTTCCCTGCATAGTTAATGTTAAAGTTGTATTTGAGTTGCTTTTATGATGACATGCTAAAACATATAATAAATAATTAACATGTCCCGTTATCGATTTTTTTTAATTGAGGGATCATTATTCATTATGACAAAATTTTTACAACCCCATCTGTCAAAATCACTGATAAGTAAAACATCTAGCTCAATGTGTGATTCTCCGTATCTGGCATTGGATGTTAAAATGAGTAAAAACCGGGTATAAACCCAATACTTACATTTAAAAGTAAAATTAACACCATCTAATGTCACTATTGTGCAATTTCCCCCGTTCTTTTTCGGGACTGAGCAGCTGTGGGCAAAGGATCTTGGGATATGGAGGGCCGCGAAGGATAGTAGCGGTGCGTCCTCCAAAAAGAGGCAAAGGAGGACGCATTTGTGGGCCGCATTTGGAGGATCCTCCGAATCTGCTCTGAATTGGGACGGCCTTCGCGCAGCGTTGTGACGTAACTGGCCTTCAAATGCGTCCCACGAAGGATGCAGCCCCAGAATTGGGACACAGCAACTGTGTCCCAATTCAGGGGCTGCATCCTCCGAAGGACCCGTCCTCCGAAGGCCAGTCCTTCGGAGGACGGGTAGGCCAGTCCTTCGGAGGACGGGTAGGCCGTCACACTATTGTTAAATGGGACAGTCCTATCCTTCGGATTATTTCCTGGTTGCGTCTTGTCTCCGCCCTTATCCTTACGTCACGATTTCTGCCACCCAATTCATAATCCTAAACTTAGTTTTTTATTCAATCAAAATGTTTAACTTAACATAATGCTAAGTTATGCCATATGCTAATGAATTACCAGCTTCACGTTTTTTGACTGAAAGTTAAAATTTCCAATTCCCCTCAGAGGTGGCGTTAACTGATTATTCTCCGTCTTTTGACAGAATTTTTTGATCAATGATGGACAAATCTGAAGGTAGTTTTGAGGGATTAGTAACCCCCTCAGTGATTCAGTCCACTTCAACTGTCACACAGTCATTCATTAATCACATATCTCACCTGCAGCAGACCCCCTGTACAGTTAGTGGCGAGCGTGCATAATTAATGAGGTATGGTGTTGTCCTGTTTATGATCTCTCATTCTCTGACCTGCTGGCTTCACGGGACTGAAGCCGCCTCTCTTTTTACATTAAGACCAAATAAATGCTCCAGGATTTCCTCCCGGTGAGGCAGATTCTGGCAGCATCAGGAAACCCGTCTTCTCAAATAGTTTTGCCAACTGCTCATTGCTTCACTGGGTGAAATGTTTCCAGACTTTAAAACGCACGCTGAAGCAGCGCTGCTCATTCCAGTATCTGGTGTAGCAGAACGGGCTTCAGCCTCCAGAACAAAAAACAGCCGCCCAAAGTCAGCTGACTGAGGCAGAGACGAAAAACTTGATGCTGTGATCTCTCCTCTGCCGCTCTTTCGCTCGATGACCCGAAAAAAAAAAGTTTCACTTGCCATAAAGAGCGACTATTTTTCTTTACAAAGCTTCTGACAGCAGGGTCGGTATTATAATTTGTATTTTCTTTCTGCCTAATAAGCAATACATTTCCCTGCATAGTTAATGTTAAAGTTGTATTTGAGTTGCTTTTATGATGACATGCTAAAATATATAATAAATAATTAACATGTCCCGTTATCGATTTTTTTCATTGAGGGATCATTATTCATTATGACAGATTTTTGCGACCCCATCTGTCAAAATCACTGATAAGTAAAACATCTAGCTCAATGTCTGATTCCCCGTATCTGGCATTGGATGTTAAAATGAGTAAAAACTGGGTATGAACCCAATACTTACATTTAAAAGTAAAATTAACACCATCTAATGTCACTATAGTCCAATTTCCCCCGTTCTTTTTCGGGACTGAGCAGCTGTGGGCAAAGGATCTTGGGATATGGAGGGCCGCGAAGGATAGTAGCGGTGCGTCCTCCAAAAAGAGGCAAAGGAGGACGCATTTGTGGGCCGCATTTGGAGGATCCTCCGAATCTGCTCTGAATTGGGACGGCCTTCGCGCAGCGTTGTGACGTAACTGGCCTTCAAATGCGTCCCACGAAGGATGCAGCCCCTGAATTTGGACACAGCAACTGTTGACAGCGCCTTGCTTAGCGCGGTGGATGGAATATGTGCTTTTAAAAAACAGTCGGATGGAAGCCTGGATTCACACAAACTCCGTGAGCGGGTCCATCAGCGCGAGCCAATTCACTCTGCGTCCGTCTCAGGAGCGGAGTCCAGCTCAGCGTACTCATAGCAGCTGGATACACAAGATCACAGGAGAACCACATGTTCCTGCAGGAATCACACCCATGACAACTACTTTCATGATATTTAGTATGTTAAACTCACCTGCCCTCCCAGAGCTTCATTAATTCAGTCCTTCCCTTTTAGTCTCTGTTGGTGTCCTTATATAAAGGATGTGTTGTATCGTATATAATTATAAGGTTTTCCGCCTCCAATATAAACTTTTCCTTGTCCATGGCGTCAGATTTCCTCTGGGTCTGACCCGCTGATGACTGCTGGCCCTGTGCCAGTGTCGTAGTTTTAAAACGAGGATAATTTTACGATCGACAGTCTGAACATGGTGCTTTATTTTGAAAAGACCGGAAACTCTGATCGTTTTTCGTGTCTGTTTTCCTGTTTGGTACGATCTGCTCTGTGGAGATTGACGCGTTTTCAAAAAAACATCTTTTGAGCAAAATAAACAGGATTTTGTAGTTTTAACTTCTATATGTGACTATTCAATGATTTAGTCTTCTACCAAAATCTGTTTGAAAAGTGTTGCTTCTGATGTTGAATATTGATGTGATTAAAATGCAATTAATTACGATTAATTAATTACAAATGGTATAATTAATTCAATTAATTTTTTTTAATCAAGTCCCACCACTAATTTGAATACAAAAAAACAGCACTGTTGTGCTGTGCTGTTCTTTGTATACAGCAAGTTTTGGATATTTTGAGAATTAGGACACAATTAAAAATTCTCAGTATTCCATCTCTGCCTTTTCCTTGATTTCTTTCCCCATGATAACCAAGCAAGTCTGTAGACTCATGACACAACTTTTTTTTATTAAATCGCAAGCACAATCGCAATCGCAATATTGTCCACCTAATCGCAAATCGCACCTTTTTCCCAAATCGTGCAGCCCTAGGAGGGAGGGGGTAGGGGTCAGACGGTGTTGAGTTTGAGGGGGGGGGTGTGTGCTGTGTGTCTTTATGTGTGTGTGTGTGTGTGTGTGTGTGTGTAAGCCTGTAGACTTCATCTCCACCCAGTCTCAACAATGTCTCTATCACCTGATGAAGACAAGGCCACAGCTGTTGCCGTGGAGACGACTATGAAGAGTTCTGATCCAGTGACAAAGTTTACAGGAGTATGGGGTGATGGGAGGGGAGGGTAGACCGAGCACTCCACCCTACATTCCATCCAGGAGAGTAGAGGTTTCTCAGCCTCCAAGGCCAATATGGGGGAGTCGAATGAGAGATAAAAGACTGTTTGGGTCAGACGGACTCTGCTTTCCATCTGCCTTCAAGTCTCTCTGGTCGTCTCAGGTCCTAATATGATGGCCCAGCGGACAATTTCTCCAAGTTGTCATCCACCTTGTGAACGAGTCCAATAACCGCATCCTGCCTGCGATTAAGCTCGATCAACGCATTAGTCTGAGGGTTGGCCCCCTGATACAAACATCCATAAGCAGCTTCTCTCTTTCCAATAGAGCCGCCTGCACCCTCCGAAATTTGTGATAAATCAGGACCCACCAACGCCAAACAGCAGGAAGCCTGTTAGCATAAATTCATTATGTAGACACCTACAGCATCCTGGATGGAAAGAATTGACAGGCACATGATCCTCCACTTGTCTCAGGAGTCGACCGTATACCCAGCCGGAAAATCGGGACAGGTGGGCTCCCCTTTGCTCAGTTTCCTCATTGAGAAAATTTGATCCATTGCGTTGAGAGACCAGCTGATCAAATCCATAATCTGGGTTTCAGATAGAATGCAGAGGGGGTCTCGACAGTTCAGACAGAAGACAGCACAAGACAAGAGAGCAGCAGGGCAGATAGGGAGGAGGGAGCGAGAGAAAAAGCGTCCTCCTTCGTCAGGAGCAGAAGAGCCCCTTTGCTCTGATTTTTATTCAAAATGCACTAAAATCAGGCTTTTGGTTGCTTGAGACTGCAACCAAAATGGTGGCACATTCAACCTTTTTTTCAGCGTGTGTCAGAATTTCATCTGGTCGTGTTCATGACAGTGAATATGTTTTAATGCTCCTTCTGACACACGTATGGTATCCTCTAGGCCTGCCACTTTTTATTTTAAGTTTGAACATGAGGTGAAAAGTTCATATTTGAGCTCTAATTACCTGTTTGGATGTCAGCTGCATCCTGGAGATTCAAACCTTCATGATGGACACTCCTCTGTCTGCAGACAACAACCTGCTGCTTTGGTGGAAAGACACAGAGCAAACCGCTCCTACACTGGTCAGTACAGACCGGGTTCACACTTCTCTAATATAAAGCAGACTTTGGTCACATGCCTGGCCCGCCTTCGTCACCATGAATCCTCTATTTACATGCAGCGCGGTCTGATCAGAGTCAGCAGTGTGAGACACAAAGAACAGGATTATAACTTTAGAGACTTTTTGGCTCATGTTAAGTTGTTTTGGTCCCACACAGCCCTCTAACACCCCGTCATTGTTTAAAATAACTGTTGAGAGGAGCGGTTGCAGCGATCATGACCACAAGTGTACTGTGCTCAAGCACAGTACACTTGTGGTCACACTGGACAAACAAACTGGACTTTGAGGCTGAAGCGTGCTTAGGCACAGTATGAATGGCCAGTGTGACCACACCCATAGGGTGCAACGGGAACATCTGTGTGTTCTGAGCATGTGCTCTCGTCAGCAGGTAAAACTGTCAAGAAAAAGAGAGCCACACTTGATCCCCATCAAGTTGACAGACTTGTTTTTACCTCACCGTCTTATTCAAAGCTGAGCGGAAGAAAGTCAGTATTTTCCTCATGTGATTTGACTTATAACACGCTGTAATTCAAGTCCTTGTTGTGGTTTCCTGGATTAAATTAACCTCAATGTCCATAATCAAGTTGACTGTGACTGTTTTGGCTTTGATTCAGTCTATTACTTCACTCAGTATGAACTATAACAGACAAGATGAATCCTGACCATCAAATGTTTGGTTTTATGAGTACTTCAGACATAACTCTATAACCTCTGTGACTATGAACGAGTTTCTTCTCATTTAGCCATAAACAGAGGGGAGAACAGATAATTTCCTAATTTCCTTCTGCCAGAATTTGTACCCCCCCCCCAAAAAAAAAATAAAAAAATAAAAATAGAAATAAATAAATAAATAAACAGATGACTCCTGACCATCAGACAATTTATTTTATTGTTCATAATCACAGAGGTTATGGAGTAGTATTTGAAATACTATACTCAAAGAAATCATTTGATGGTCAGGATTTATCTGTCTATTTTGAGAGGGGGGGTACAAATTCTGGCAGAAGGAAGAAAAGGGTCTGAAATTACCCCCCCCCCCCCACCACCACCACCACCACCCCACCCCCATAATAAGAGTGTGGAATTGTTCTCATGAAATGTGACACTGCACTACCAATAACGTAGTTTTAAAAACAAACAGTGGAGTCACAGCCTCTTTCTGACTCTACTGCGGCTTGCTAAGAGTGGCAGCGAAGGGGTGACAGCGGAGTGAAGGGAGAGGGGAAAAGGGTGAGAGAAAGGCTCCTAAGCAAGGATAACTTGAACAAATACTTTGCCTGTGAAAATGACCCTAATGTTAACATGAGTGTTGATAATGCAATGTTAGCCACAGTATCCTTTAACGTTAATGACGTAAAGTTTCAACTTCACATGTTTTTTCAGATGAAGGAACAGTTAGGTTTGGACAAATAAATCCAAATAATTCTGCCCTCCCTTAATGTAGGAGCCCGGCCTGACAGATAGATAACCAGGGTGGCTCAGGGCGGCTCAGTGGTAGAGTTGTCGTCTCTCAATCGGAAGGTCGAGGGTTTGATTCCCAGCTCCTGCAGTCACATGTTGAAGTGTCCTTGAGCAAGATACTGAACCCCAAGTTGCTCCCATTGTTGTTCAGTGTGAATGGGGATGAATAGGGTTAGGTGAACTGATGGTTCTTATCATAGAACGTGCTACCATCAGTGTGTGAATGTGGTGTGGATGGGTGAATGACACCAGCAGTGTAAAGCACTTGAGTGGTCAGAAAGACTAGAAAGGCGCTATATAAGTACTGGTCCATTTACCAGATCTCTGTGAAATTTAATTTGAAATTTAAACTAAAAGTATTCACCAGCTGCAAGGTGTTTCTCACTGTCTGATCTATGGAGGCCCTACAGGGTCAAAACACTCAACTGCGACTAAATAATGTACTGAGAAAGTTGGTCGCACCAGTGCCACCAGAGGAAAAGTTAGTGTAGAGCCCTGACTAAAATACTCTGTGCATGCTGTGTGTTCTCTGCAGCTTCCTCCCATAAACATGCTCATCAGGTCTACCATATAGAAAAAGTCTGAACATATCCAGTAAGACCCTCCTCTAGCATGGACACAGTTTGTCATTATCTGTCAGACAAACAGATTTCTTAACTGTTTCCCTGCTTCAAACTGAGCTGACAGCTGTATCTCCTTCTGGCTACAACCAAACATCTGCTGGCAGTGAAACAGCAGAAACCAGCAGGACTTTAGACCACAGGGTAATTATGTGTGTGCTACCAAGTGACAATGTTTGGCATGGTTAGCTCTTCTCCTACACACTGCCACATCATTCTGATAATGTGCGGCTGTGATACTGAAAGGGTCACAACTCCAGGAGGATTAAAAACCAGCTTCTCTTCCCCCGTCAGCATAGCAGATTCACATTTTCATCTTATTTGGAGCTGATGGTTCATTTTTAACTCATTATTTCCCGTCCATGCTCATCTTCTACCTGAATGCATGAAACATTTCAAACCAAGAGCAGATTCAGACACACTGACATATTCATAGTAACTGTCACAGAAAGTATGGATGTTAGAGGATGATGGGTAAGAGGAAGTGCTGCCAGTGGCTGCCCGTCTAAGACAGAACCTGAAGTGGATTGACAGGATGAGGAGGTCTTGTGTAGTTAAGTCAGTGAAGCAGATCAGAGTGAGCAGATACTCCTCTCACTGTGAATGTGTGTTTGGACTATCTTACATCAAATTGGCTGTAAAGATGAAGCACCTAGCTGCAAACATAAAGTCACAGATGGATTTTCAAACCAGTGCTGCTACAGATCTGATGATGAATTGTTCCTGTTTGTCTCTCCAGCTCTGATATCTGCTGGCTGCTGCACCAACGCCTGCAGGAGTGTGAAGCTTTGGGACAGGTGAGTCACATGCACACACTCAACCAAGCAACCACAGGAAACTAAAAACATATCATTATCAACTTATTGTGACAACACCAATAAATAAGATACTCATAAAAGAATAGATATATAATAATTATAACCCTGGAAATATTGAAACATTTTTTTTTTCAAACTTAGGAAGGTAAGAGGATGTCTTTTGATGGTAAACAGAGGAGTTTGAAGTGTAGAGATGATTCTTATGCTCTGTCATATAGGCCCCTTTGGGTTTTTTTTTAATTGTCTATATCTGTAGAGATTTTATGAACGAGCTGCTGAAGAGCCATTTCTGTTGACATGTTTTTCTGAAAACCATACTGATGACTGTAAAGTATATTGTTTTCATCCAAGTGTTTTTGAATTCTTGAATACACTAATTTCTCAAGAACCTTAGAAAAACATGGCAAAACAGATACAGGGCGGCAGTTAGTGAAATAACTGGGGTCGCCTGATTTGAATAGTGGCGTGACTTTATTAAGTTATTTGTAATTTCAAGAGAAATCAGCTGATTTTGTCAATATTAGTCCTGACCTAACAAGAGGGGGTCCAGCACAGTGCTGGGGAGGCACTCGTAATGTTGGGCTGATTGTTGTGTCCGTACTGTAGAACCACGGACTGATAACAAAGCTTTATTGATAGAATCTGCAGCTGAGACTGTATTTTTGAGAGTGTGTGAGCCTACAGAGTATTTTAAATGTCTTTAAACTCCTCAAAGCATGTTTTTAATATGGAGACTTTAAATATGTCAGCTGACAAACTGTAGGAAAACCAGAAAAAGTGTGATTGTAGGGTGTTGGGCCACCTCAAGCCAACCAGGCGAAAGACTCAGATTCCCAGAAAGCCTGAGGATATGAGCTTAATGTGCCCAGTGTGACTGCTGCCCAACACAAGAAGCAATTTTGGTGAAGGTGGCTCACTTTATAGAAAATGTTAAATTTGTGTGTGTGTGTGTGTGTGTGGGGGGGGGGGGGGTATAAAAGGTCAGCCTGGTCTGACCCTGCCTTAATGCACTGGCTGCAGGGTGAGTGATGGTGCTGGGTTAATATTTAATGATGAAGCAGCTCCTAATGGTTGAATAAATCAGCCTCCATCTTTACCTGGAGAGGACAGATCTCTGCATTCTGCTGAGCATGACACACACACACACACACACACACACACACACACACACACACACACACACACACACACACACACACACACACACAGATAAATCAATGTGCAGTATTGGCACTGTTTTCTTCTTGTCTTTCAGCTTTGATGCCTCCTGACCATGACACGCCTCCTGATCAGATGCTGCTATGACGACACAAACCCTGGAGAGGAAACAGGAGTGTTATGAGCAGGACGGACGGCTGGAAATAGGAGTGGGTTGATGCATAACTGAAGGCATACATGATGATGGCATTTAAAACCGAGCAGTGATGAGTGCAAGAAGGCAACAAAGAGGCAAACATTGGAAACACTTGAACTCTCCCTGTGCCCTGCTGCTGCTGCTGCTGCTGCTATGCATTACCTGTGGACCACCAGAAAAGACTGAATGTCAGTGTTTGGACAGGCAGAGGCTCATCTCTGTGCCGCCAAATCGAAGAGGAGAAAATAAAGAGACAGCTGAGAAGCATTGTGTTGCCAACATAATAGTCCTACCTCTTTGGAAAGACAGAGACATGTTTGGATGAATGAATGAAACTGTACATGGAAGTGTAGCTTCTCATTTGAAAAATGAACAATACATGTAAAATTGTCTCATCATGGCTTAGATGAGAACAATGTCACAGTCCGTTTTTGGAATGAGTCATGAGTTATAACAAAGAAGAATTTTTCACATTCTTTGAAGAAAGCGTTTGTTTGGAAACGTGGAAATCAGGAGTTACCAGCACAGCTCACATTTACCTTCAGATGGAAATAAGCTAACAGAGAGGCTAACAAGTTCCAGTTGCCATATTCAGGAGCTTCAGTGCCATTATCGGGCTCATACACAGGGTGCTGTGATTCAAAGGGTGACAGAGGAATTTAAATATGTTCCTGTTTAGAGGAGAAGAAAGAGGTCCCATCATTTTCTGCTCCTCGCTCTGATTCTGTGGAAAGGTCTGTTCCTATTCTGACAGTGTTATAGTACTCTTAACCTTGTGTCAGCGTTCAGTCATATGTAGGGTGCCATGTGTGTGTGTGCATGTGCGTGTGCGTGTGCGTGTGTGTGCGTGTGCGTGTGTGTGTGTGTGCGTGTGTGTGTGCGTGTGTGTGTGTGTGTCTTTTTTCCACACTCTCAGGTATCCAGTCACAGACATGTTTTTCCATCATTTCATCACAACATCTTAAGGAGATATGAGGCTGCAGATGCCAGAAGACAGACAGACAGACAGACAAACACACACACACACACACACACACACACACACACACACACACACACACACACACACACACACACACACACACACACACACACACACAGAAGGAGAGAGAGGGAAGATTGAACTGTTGGCTGCTCCGTGGATATCTAGCGATACTATTTTTAGTCTCTCTTGATATGAGCGCTTTAAGGCTGAAAACAAAAGCCATGAAGTCATACAGTGTTTTCTTGAACTGGGCTTAAACAGCAAAGACAGCTCACTTCCTGTTATTTATCTGAATTTGAGGACAAACGTTAGTACGGGGCTGAATGACTTGAGGAAAATTTTGGACTCTGAGAGAAAGTGGAGGAAAAAGTCCCTCAGCTGAAACAGCCCTCATACCTAAAACCATCTGAGGTGGTCTTTAGGAATGGGCGACAAATTCAAACTCAGGGCTGCAGAGCTCTGTGCCTGTTTCTCTTCTCACATATCATCAGAGGAGTTTATGAATTTGACCTTGAGATCGAGCAGCTCGAGGGACAAATGATGCTCAGTTCTTGGTGCCGTTAGCAGCTGCAAAAGTTACTCTTTCTGCTCCTGAGCTAAAGAAACAAATATGATTGGTCCAGCTTTAGTTTCAAACATCAGTCTTATGCTTTTTAGATGAGTGGATGCATGTTTTGAATTCATAGTAGAACCTTCGCTTACTGTGGGTGTTTTTTTTTCTTTTTCAATTTGAGACTCCTTGAATATAATAATGAAGTGCCCCCCACACACACACGTACACACACACCTCCCAAACTGAAAGCTCCAGCAGACCAAATCCAAGGTCGAAAAGTAAGAGGAAATGAGTCGGTGACTTCTGAAAGTAGAAACTGGAGTTGGTGTTGAGAATAAGTTTAAAAGCATCCATTAGTGAACCTCTGCAGTCGGCGCGGTAAGTGACAGCCAAGCTGAGTTTCAGCAGGTTCAGCATCAGTGCTAATGACACCTCCAGAGATGTTTGTCCTCACCTGAATATGTGAGGAGATTTAAGCCTGAACGTTTCTCTCTCAGATCAGAGTGTTTGCTCCTGAAGATGACTGGACGGAGAGTGTTGTCCTCATTAAACTGGATACCTGCATGTGTGGAAATGATGACACTGGACTTGATGCACACACACACAATGGCTCACAGTGATGTTCAGCCATGTACATGAAACCTGAGTCCATCCTGTATAACCTCTTCACCCTGTGAGTTTTTTTTTTAGCTTTGGTGACAGATTAACTAAGAGGTGGAAGATATTATCAAAGACATTTTATGTTTTTCAAAGTCCAGAGTAGTATATCTGCTTAGTTTTATAAATATATAAAACCAGTTATTATTTTTGACTTCTTGGTATTATACAACTGATTATTATAACCAGAGATGTATGTATAAACTAATAAAGTGTTTATGTAAAAACGACCCCTTTGCACAGTGCTCATTGTGTTTTAAATGTGTGCACAGGCATGCTGTGTGCTGTTGACTCTCCAGAGAACTTATACCTGAGTGTTTGACTTTTCCCTGTGATGAAGATCAACAAAACCACACCAAGAAGTTGTCTCACTGATGCACGACTCCACGCCATGACGAGAGTTTCTACAGCTCAGCGACGAAGCACAAACATTCCTGAACTTACAGCCAAGAAAAGATGCCAGAGAGATACACACACACAGAGACACACACACACACACACACACACACACACACACACACACACACATATATATGTCTGTGTTTGCTGAAATCTCATCACCATTTTTGATTTGAAATAAAAGAAAATTTGGTTCAGCTCATCTGGCTGTGAAGAACCAGCCCAGCTTGAGTCTTGATTGTGATGCTGTGATGACCACAGACTGTCAAAAATGTTTCTTCATCATTAGTTATACCTTAAAACAGGGTTTAACATCTCATTTAACGATGACTGACAGCTGACATCTTTGTGTAGTTCTTTCAGGAATAGTAAGATACGTCACTCCCCAGCTGGGAGAATCAAACCAGGAACCTTACTGTTGTTTGGCGCCATCATGCAGCTCTAGGTGGAGACAGTTTAACTGATTTCTTTCTATTTTTTCACATACGGCCCCTCGTCATTTCTTCAGTTTGGTGTGTTTCTTCACCTGAATGTGCTTTCAGATGAGCAACAGTAACTACCAGGATAACTGAAAAGAAGAAATAGACTGCATCCTGTTGTCAGTAAATCAGTAATATTAAATCCAGACGTCCATTAACAGCTACCAGGAGACCATGATGATTTTTCTGCACATGAAGGATAATTACTGAAAGATAAGAACAGAGAAGTAAAAACACTAAGTCTGGACACAGCCCTGTTAAAGCATCTGACACAAACACACACACACACACACACACACACACACACACACACACACACACACACACACACACACACACACACACACACACACACACACACACACACCTCTGCTCCATCACTTATGGTTCTTTCTCTACGTGTGTGTGGGGATCAGGTTGTAAATCAGGCAGTCTTCATGTATTTGGTTTGGTTGCAGCTGTTGTACAGCGGTTATCTGTGTTTCTCTCTCTGAATATTCACTCTGCTCAGGGAACAGATGGCTGGATGCTCGCCAAAGGAAACGGTCCCCTATTATTTATTAGCTGTGATGGCAAAGGATCAAACAAATCTGAATAGGAGCCACCTACACAGCTCACACACACACACACACACACACACACACACACACACACACACACATAGAGGCAGAGGGGTTTTTGTATTTTAAGGCGTGTCACTGTAAGCATTATATACAGACTGCCCCTCACACACACACACACACACACACACACACACACACCCACACACGCACACACACGCACACACACACTGCATTGCAGCAGTGTGGAGCTCCTGGTGTTTCTGTCACCATGCCAGTGAACACGTCTGTCCCAGTTCCTCGGTGACTGTCTGCTCTGTTCATAGACGAGAGGGCTGGAGTCAGACAGAGTGACTCACCAGCCTGCTGCCCTCACATATTTCATGATTTCTAATAACGCAGTGAAAAGGCCGGCTGGCATTCTTCATTGTCACAGAGAGGACAGATGGGAGAGAGTCTGCGTCTTGGACCCAACCTGAGACAGGAGCCCTGCAGGACTGCTTTATCTTATAATTCTCACAACACGTCCGACTGCTCTGGATCAAAATACGACAAGGTATAGGATATACACACAGTGTGTTCTGCTCTGGACATCCCTTTGAGGTGTAAGCTGAATGCTTAAAGAGAGATATTCTTCTTTTTTTTAGTCTTTATTCTGTCCCTCAGGGGCCCCCCGCAGTATCTTTACATGATTTACAGCTCAAATATATTCCTATATTTCTCTCACTGGTGTTTTAAAAACCCTTATTTCAGCCTCTGTCTAAAACACTGTGTTTAAGAACAATGTTATTGGTATTAAAGCATCAAACCCATAAAGTGAGGTATTCTGCTTTCCTCTATTTCAGACATGGATGTGAAATTATGTTTTTGTCATGCATCAAGAGCAGATGCAATTAACAGTTTGGGACATAAACCCACCGTTCAAACCCCAGTTCAGCCAATCAGAAGCACAGCTCAGCTCACGTGACTGCTGGGTGCCCTATGGTTGTTACTGTGGAGACTCAAAGCCCGCCTCATTTCCAATATGGCTGCGCCTGCTGTTTTGCTTCAAAAATCCGTTTCAGAAACAGATGAGTGACATCACGGAGACTATGTCCATTAGTTATACAGTCTATGGTATTTCTGCACATTTCCATAAAGCTTATGGATACAGACCAAACAGAGCAGATACCATGGGAGCAGTGTTGCTGTTACCATCCGATAAGTAGCTCTAGTGAGACATGAAGAAGGATTAACAAGGGTGGAAAAAAATTGTGAGTTGGTGAAAAAACTTGCTTCTCCGTTTTTGTCCTTTAAGCTAGAGGTACATTAAAAAAAAAAAACTCCTACAACACAGTCACCATGTTTGTTTCTGAGTTTTTTGTTGTCATAAACTTTTGACTCTGGGCTGGGCTGTTTTCCACCAGTTTTTCACAAATATTTCACTTCCTGTGAAGACTTCGGAGACAATCAACCCTGCCTGTTTGGAACACCTACAAAATAAAATAAAATAGAATTTACTGGACCGGGTACACATGCAAATGTTTGTGACATTTTTTTTTTTGAAAGGAAATCTGACTGGCAATCATTACACAGTCACAGCTTACTGTGAGTACTAAGGAACGATTAGCTGTCTTCTACAGAGATATTGCTGAGGAGATATCTGAACAGTCATCTGTCTCTTTATCAGCCCTGAGTGACTGGTGACCTGTCGAGGGTGTACCATGCCTTTCGCCCTAAGAACCAACATAACCAAGTTGGCTGACTTAAGATGCTGGTTGAAGAATGGAATGCTGTCCCACAGCAGTGTGTGAGCAGCAGAAAGAGGAGCCAGGCTGTTGAGGCTGTGTATGGTTCTTCCAAAAACAACTGAGGCTCCTGTTTGCTCAGTGAATAACGTGTTAAATTGCTAATCTGTCTCATTTCTTCAGACTTCAAGCATCCAAGTCACAAAAAGCCAAACAAGACTCAGTGGAAGAATAAGCTGTTTGGCATTGGCAGAGATCCATCCCTCCATCCTTCCATCCCTCCATCCAGCCGCGTCGCCAGGCAGATTTCACTGGGGCACGTGCCCCAGTATTGATCTGCAGTGCCCCAGTAAAAATTTCACCAATAAAAAAAAAGAGTTTTAAATCTACATAGCACAGCGCACATACTACATAGTATGGTAATTTATTGCTACTGTATTCACTCCACATAAACAATGTGCACATGGCTAATTAATATGGTAATTTATTCACGTGTAGCAACTTCAGCTGATAATACTTCTGTGTCAACTCGAAGTCAAGAGAGCGAGAGAGAGAGAGAGAGAGAAAGGGAGCAAGAGAGAGAGACAGAGAGAGAGAGAGAGAAAGGGAGCAAGAGATAGAAAGAAAGGGAGAGAGAGAGAGAGGCAGGCGATGAGAATCACTGCGTGAGGTAGGCAATGTTAGCCTACAACAACTTGTTAAATATACTATTTTGATTTGACTCGAACTGTAACTCCAGGATGGATATCAGAAAGTTATTCGCCCGCAGCAGGGACAAAGCAGCAAGGAATGAGAGAAGTAAGTGAAGTCCTAGCTTGCTAGTCAACATAAGTCTGTCTTAAATTAATGCTAAGTTAGCTAACGTTATTCCTTGTACCAAGTCAACCATATTAATTTGCTGTACGAGCTGTCGGGGGAATTTCCAGTGAGTTTCATCAGCGTGAAACATAATGTTGGTTATGGTCTGCTGGTTCTGCTCAGGACCTCTGCATCAATGATGATTTTGAGTAAGCTTGTGTTACAATCGTGAGCAAAATTATTCAAGCCCCCACACACCCTAGGTATATTTGGCTAGGTCAGAGCATTACAATTCCCTGATCACACAAACCTGGAAGCATATGAATACTGTTAATTTATTGCAACCTAAGTCTCCTAACATCTCTTCAGATCTCATGACTTAAAACAGCTTAAAAGTAATATGTTTTGCCTGAAACCCCAACACACCAGGGGGGTTGAATAATTTTGCTCCCAACTGTAGTTGACAGATATAGCCTATGGATGGTGCAGTGGTTCTCAAATGGTCTGTCTTCAGGAAGAAAAACAATTTTCCCTAAGATCAAGTCGTGAGCCAAATTTTTAAATCATTCAAGTTTATTTCACAGAAAAATAGCACAGTAGACTTGTCTTGTTCATCAGTTTGTCTTTGACTAAAATCTTGTTTTGTTACCAGAAAAATGGATACAGCTAAAGCATCTGTTTTTTTTTGCCAGAAAAAATATCAAAATTTCTGTATTTGTCACCAGAAACATGGCTTTTCTAATATATTTCCATGTCTGTCCAAAGTGGAACAACAGAGTGCTGGAAGAGGTGAGGGAAAGATGAAAGCTGATGAGCAAGAGCGGAGATGAGTTGCCATCATGTCAGTGGAGAGTGAGGAACTTTCCAAGTTAAACCACAGTCAAGTGATTGACCACTTTGCAAAAATGAAAACAAGACATAACAGTTTCCTTCCCAAAAAATGATTCCCTGAAGAGACACATAACAGTTGTTCATTTATTCCTCCACAATGGAAATAAAATAACCCAGAGATGTAGGGGTGCTTTTTTTTATTTTATTTTTTCACTGCCTCAGTACAGTATCAGGTCTAGTGATGCCCCTGACTCCGTTCATACATCTTCTACCACTTATCCAGGTCTGGCTCGCGGGGGCAGCAATGTCATCAGTGAAGACCAGAGGCCCCTGTCCCCTGCCACTTCCACCAGCTCCTCTGGGGGGAATACCAAGGTGTTCCCAGGCCAGCTAAGAGATATAATCTCTCCATCGTGTCCTGGGTCTACCCCAGGGTCTTCTCCAGAACACCTCCCCAGGGAGCATCTGGGAGGCATCCTCACCAGATGCCCAAACCACCTCATCTGGCTCCGGATGTGGAGGAGCAGCAGCTTTACTCCGAGCCTCTCCTGGATATCCATACTCTGAACCCTATCTCTAAGGCTGAGCTCACACACCCTGCAGAGAAAGCTCCTTTCAGGCACTCTTATTCTTGTTCTTTCAGTCTCTACCAACAGCTCGGGACCATAGGTGAGGGTTGGAACATAGATGGACCGGTATATTGAGAGCCTTGCCTTCTGGCTCAACTCTCTCTTCACCATGACCGACCGGTATAGCGCCCGTATCACTGCTGATGCTGTCCTGATACTTCTGTAAATCTCTCGCTCCGTTTTCCCCTCACTCATGAACAAGACCCTGAGATACTTAAACTCCTCCACTCTGGGCAGAGACTCTCTCCCGACCTGGAGTAGGCAGTCCACCCTTTACAGCTGAGAACACTGACCTCAGACTTAGAGGTGCTGATTTTCATCCCGTCTGCTACACACTCAGTTGCAAACTGCCCCAGTGCGAGCTGGAGGTCAGTGTTTGATGAGGCCAATAGGACCACATCATCTGCAAAAAAAAGCAGAGATGGGATCCTTAGACCCCCAAATTGGCAGAGAAGATTTGGTAATTTTTTCATGGGAACAACCCACAGACTCAGCTCTGCTGCTCATCCCACAAATATGTGTTCCTTACGAATGTATGTCGAAGCACGACTGGCCCCCTGCAGTGCTGTTCCCCTGCTGGTCAGTATGGCCTGCGGTCACACTACTCCAATATGAACCAGACTTAGGCACGATAGCCTCTTGTACATATATCATCACTTCATAATACGACACATGCATGGCTGCTCACGTCACCATGAAACGTCTGTTTACATGGTCTCGTCAGTGTCCGCGCAATGAGACACAGAGAACATGACTATGACTTAAACCACTTTTTGTCTTATGTTAAGTTGTTTTGGTCCAATTCAGTCTTCTAACACCCAGGTTGTTTAAAATGACTATAGAGAGGAGCAGTTGTAGTCATTCTAAGCAACAGAAAATAACAAATCAAGTTAAAATAGTGCAATGTATGTATACGTCTAAAAAACAAGATGTGCAATATGCAATGAAAGGAATATGCAAAGGGGAACAGACAACAGGCTGTGGTGGTAATGAGAATGAGGTATATGACTTGTAGTTTATGGCAGGTTAACTGTTCAACAGAGTGATGGCCTATGGGAAAAAAACTGTTCCTCTGTCTGGATGTTCTAAAGCACAGAGCTCTGTAAATTTGTCCAGAGGGTAAGAGTTTAAACAGTTTGTGTCCAGGGTGAGTGGGGTCTGCAGAGATGTTACCAGCTCGCTTCCTGGTCCTGGACTGGTATAAGTCCTGGATGGAGGGCAAGCTGGCTCCGATGGTTTTTTCCGCAGACCTGACAGTTTGTTGAAGTCTGTGCCTGTCTTGTTTGGAGGCAGAGGGAAACCAAACAGTGATGGAGGTGCACAGGACAGACTGGATGATGGAGGTGTAGAATATGATAAGCAGTTCCGGGGGCAGGTTGAACTTCCCGAGCTGCCTCAGGAAGTACAGCCTCTGCTGTGCCTTCTTCCGAATTGAGTCTATGTGGGAAGTTCACTTCAGATTGTGGGAGATGGTGGATCCCAGGAACTGGAAGGTGTCCACAGCTGACACTGTGTTGTTAAGAATGGTGGTGGTGGTGCGGAGGGGGGTTTCTCCTGAAGTCCACTGTCATCTCCACTGTCTTGAGTGGGTTTAACTCCAGGTTGTTCTGACCACACCAGATGACCAGCTGGCCAATGAAGGTGGTGTTGTCCACAAATTTCAGGAGTTTGACAGAGAGGTCCCCTGAGGTGCAGTCATTTGTGTAGAGGGAGAAGAGCAGTGGGGAGAGCACGCACCCCTGGGGGGCACCAGTGTTGGTTGTCAGTGAGCTGGATGTGATACTCCCCAGCTGGGGATCCACTGACAGGTGGGAGCTGGCACAGAGAGGTGGGAGAGCTTGTGATGGAGGATCTTGAGGATGATGGTGTTGAACGCCGAGCTGAAGTCCACAATCAGGATCCTCACATACATCCCTGCAGAGTCCAGATGCTGCAGGATGTAGTGCAGTCTCATGTTGACTGCATCCTCAACCGCTCTGTTTGCCCGGTAGGAAAACTGCATGAAGTGTACTGTGCTGAAGCACACCTCCATGATGAATGCCAAAGCCAAGGAAGTGAACTGTGCCTGAGTACAGTATGGAGCGATCACACCGCACATCACATCTAGCTGAGGGAAAATGGGCACATATTTCAACATGACTGCATACCACTGAATGATACTGTAACACACTGACTCCTATCAGCCGTCAAGAAGCTTCATTACCACAGGTCTGTACACCGTGTCCCAAAAGTTCATGCACCCCCATTTGTCTCAAAATTGGGTTGCACCTGGTCAGCCAGGTGTTGCGAAGTTGTTTAATTTGTTCATCTGTTTGTGATTGGCCTATAAATTTCTTGGTTGACTATAAAGTACGTCACTGAGAGAAACTTTCTGGTAGTGTTGCCACGATGGCCAAACAAAAATCTGGAAAAGCTGCACTTTCAGAGCCTCAAGTCCGTGCTAAAGCCATTGCCTTGCACAGGGCAGGGAAAACTTGCAGGGAGGTAGCTGAGGACCTTGGCAGAAGCATACAATGGGTGAAGAAGTGGTGGCAGAGATACCAGAGTTGTGACTCCCTTGAAGACATGCCCCGTGCAGGTCGCCCCTCAGTTCTGAGTTTGAGGGCCAAGGACCTCATCCACAAGGCCAAGGGAAGAGACACCAATCCTGTCGCAGACTCAGTCGAAGACTGAAGAATCTTTGGGAAGCAGTCTCTAAGATTACCATCCATCGTTTTCTGACTGAAAAACTGGGTCTGAGAGCATACAGAAGACAGCGGATTCCTCACCTTACCAAACTTGCAAAAGGAGAAGCGGCTTGCTTTCGCTAAAAAGTACGCTAAAATGACCCCAAGAGACTGGTAAAACTGTGTTTTCTCTGATGAGTGCCCTCTCTACTTATTTCCAACTCCCAACAGCAAAAACGACCACATTTACACTGACAATGGAGTGGAAGTACCACCTTCTGAACAGGTCAAGTTCAGCGCCCATTGCGTGGTCTGAGGGGCGATGTCATCTTCAGGGCTGTCTGAGTTGCATGTTGTACCTCAGGGCACCACCATCAACGCTGAGTATTATGTTAAGAACATTCTCCAGCCAGTGCTACTTCCCATACTCACCAAAAGAAGAAATCGGGCCCCATCACAGCTAGGAAGATGTTCAACAGGCGTGCGGAAATGGTCTTCGTGCAAGATGGTGCCTCTGCACGTACTGCTCGTACAACTCAGCAGTGGTGTTCTGAGCAGCTTCCTGGCTTTCTGCACAAAGAAGAATGGCCACCCAACTCCCTGGACCTCAACCCGATTGAGAACTGCTGGGGTATCCTGAACAGTCGGGTCTTCCACAGCCCAACCCCTACCACCATGAAGCAGCTCAATGCGAGGGCTGTGCGGGAGTGGGGCAACATTGAGCCTTCTGTTCTAAAGAACTTAGTGCATTCTATGCCCGACAGGCTGAGGGCAGTAACTAAGATGCGGGGGGGATACACTGGCTTTTGAGTAAATGCATTCTGTTGAAAATTCACGATCTGAGTTGACTTTTTCTGTGGTGCATGAACTTTTGGGACATGGTGTACAATGCAATTAAGTGTCAAAGAGTAAGATTATATCAAAGCCAAGGATCATGTATACATAACCAGATTATCATCTTCCTTTAAGGTCTGTATAATTAGACAACAACTAACAGATTGCATTGAAATGATCCACTGAGAAGGACTAATTCTCTGACTTCTATCTGAGTCCACTTTATTCTGCAGGCCAAGTTTGTAAGTCATGAGTTTTCTCAGCCCTCCTACAGCCGGCCCGAGGCTGAAGCCTATTTTTGGGTTTGGCACAGCGATCTGGAGAAGTGGGCAGTTTGATGTGCTTTAAAAATCCTCCTTTTCTTCTCTTTTTGTTCTGAATGGGCAGTCAGAAGTGAGCAATGGGCAGTGAGGCACATCATCAAGCTAAATGAAAGCATGCATCCTGTGCACATTCGTCCCTCACGTCACTGGCACGTGCACACACACACACACACACACACACACACACACACACACACACACACACACACACACACACACACACACACACACACAAAAAAAAAAAAAAAAAAACACTCCTTTCCAGCTCATTGACCCTGCTTGGTCTTACATAATTATCTGCTGAGTCGTGAACAACTGCTGGCTAACATGACCTCGTTGCGATGGTAACAGAGCTAAACCCTCCTCCATGCTGTGGTGGGATTACCACTGGTTTAGTCTCAGTTACTTGGTCCACTAATCCTGATTTGTAAAAACTCATTTTCACAGTCGTCCCTGCAGGCGCTGCTCCAAGTCCTGCTACAGCTCATCATGAAGGAAACCATTTGGCCTGAGGAATGATGTGTGTGTTTCGAGGTATACACAATACTGAGCAAGAGTCAACATGATCCGCTGCACCGTTTCATGAAGGAGAGCAGAACAGTGACATCACTTGCATTATGCAATATGAGCCGTGGCGTGCTCCTGTCCCTCATGGTGTCTTCAGAAAGAGCAGTCAGTGATGATGCAGGCAGCCTCTCAGCTTCAGGGTGTGTCCTCTAGTCTGAGCCAGAGTGAGGGACGTCACAGTTTCCCTTTGAAAACAAAATCAGAAATGATTGAGCTCTGACAATATGGGCGTGTAGCTGCTGACAGAATTCATAGCTCATCGTGTAACACAGTCACCATTAGTACAACAAATAAAATATCAAAATGAAGAATATATCTCTCACCCCATGCACACACACACACACACACACACACACACACACACACACACACACACTTGAGCCTCTTCCTTTATTAGCTCTCCATTGAGAGATAACTCCTGGTGAAGGCTAAATCTTCATTCTAGTGGCTCTATAAACGGCTCCCCTGACAGCTGTTGGAAATGGTCCCTTCCACCATCCTAAAAAATATCCATCAATCTAAAATATAGAATCTGTGTCCTAATTACCATTTACCATTTCCTGGATGGAAGAAGTAGAAGGAGACAGCCGAGTTCTCAGTCTACAGTTGGGAGCAAAATTATTCAACCCCCCTGGTGTGTTGGGGTTTCAGGCAAAACATATTACTTTTAAGCTGTTTTAAGTCATGAGATCTGAAGAGATGTTAGGAGACTTAGGTTGCAATAAATTAACAGTATTCATATGCTTCCAGGTTTGTGTGATCAGGGAATTGTAATGCTCTGACCTAGCCAAATATACCTAGGGTGTGTGGGGGGTTGAATCATTTTGCTCCCAACTGTATGCCAAATTTTAATGATTACAATGGAATCAAGAATGTGTGAACAGAGTCTCTTGGTTCAGAATCACCTTTCCCTCTCTCTAATACAGAGTATAGAGGCCTGGGCAGGTCAGAACCTCACTATGTTGTCCTAGAACCTTTATACTGATGAGTCTCCTCCGATCTTAAACAATAGATATCCGTCTCTTGGGTGTTGTCTTCGGGTGCAGGCGGGGCTAAGGATGTGTCCCCTCACTGTCAGCGTCTTTCGACTTTAACCTAAAAGGAAGTGGTTACTGCAAACTCAGACCTTTCACACGTTTATCCTTTCTTCTCCAAGAATGTTACCTGGTCCCAGGCACATCCTGCACCATGAATTCATGATAGACAGTTTCACACCCTTCAGCTCAAGGCCTGCAGCTGCATTCCTATATCTCCCACACATTCTCCCTCAGACTTCCTTCCCTTGTAGCTGCAAAGTCAACAGTTCTATAATGCATTTATATGTTACACATATGAATAAACAAGGTTAATCATTTATTAAAGCTTCCAAAACAACCCTTCATAGTGGTGTTGATTCTTCCTTCATGCTGGATGATCTGTAGCCTTCCAGGAGCTTACAACCTTCAGTAAATATACACATTAATACAGGCCTGCATTGATCACAATTAGTATTGATTAATGCACAAAAATATATTTAATACAGCTTAATATTGCCTTCACAATAGAGGAGGCAACATGAAGACTTATAATCTTAAACAAGTGGAGCAATCAGGGACGTGGAGCCATTTCAACTGCTGCTGAAACCAAAGAGAGACTGTGATGAAAGCTGAGCTGGTGACACTAAATGGATTACACAACTTTTTCAGCTATCATTATCAGCTTGTTGAATTCTTGTTCTTTAACTTTTTTCTTCCTCTATTAATTCTCCCATATGTTTTTAGGTTCACTTCTTATCAATATCATCCGGGGAGCCAGGTATCATTGGTAGCAGGCCAACTTTGGCCCGCGGGTCACCAGTTGCTGACCACTGACCCACAGACTGCGACTCTAGACCCCTTTACTGCACATGACCATGTTACAACTGCGCCTGCATTATAGCAACAAAAGTGGCGCAGAACTCAAGGGTTTGTCAATCTATGGCAACGGAGGCTGCAGCGTTTCAGAAAAATTCCACTCTGGAGGGCGTTTAAAAAAAGTTGCATTTTAGGTTAAACCCTAGCGTAAGGTCTGCTAAAACAGCGTTGCCGTGTAAACAAGAGGCCAAAATGCAACAGTACTTTTGCGTTTTATCCTAATACTCTTCTAGTGTAAACACCACCTGACCAGCTGGCCCCCATCTTCACACAGATCTTAAACAGATCGCTGGAGCTGTGCAAAGTCTCCCCCTGCCTCAAACGCTCCGCTATCATCCTAGTCCCAAAGAAACCCTCCATTACGGGACTAAATGACTAAGGGCCCTGACATCTGTAGTCATTAAGTCTTTTGAATGGCTGGTGTTGAACCACCTGAAAGACATCACAGGAACTGCTAGACCCCCTGCAGTTTGCCTACCGGGCAAACAGAGTGGTTGAGGATGCAGTCAACAAGAGACTGCACTACATCCTACAGCATCTGGACTTCACAGAGATGTATACGAGGATCCTGTTTGTGGACTTCAGCTCGGCGTTCAACACCATCATCCTCAAGATCCTCCATCACAAGCTCTCCCACCTCTCTGTGCCAGCTCCCACCTGTCAGTGGATCTTCAGCTTCCTGACAGGCAGGACCAGCAGGTGAGACTGGGGAGTATCACATCCAGTTCACTGACCACCAACACCGGTGCCCCCAGGGGTGCATGCTGTCCCCACTGCTCTTCTCCCTCTACACAAATGACTGCACCTCAGAGGACCCCTCTGTCAAACACCTGAAGTTTGAAGACGACACCACCATCAGACATCTTCCAGTTTCTGGGATCCACCATCTCCCGGAATCTGAAGTGGACTGTCCACATAGACTCAGTCAAGAAGACGGCACAGCAGAGGCTGTACTTCCTCAGACAGCTCAGGAAGTTCAACCTGCCCCAGGAACTGCTTATCATCTTCTACACCTCCATCATCCAGTCTGTCCTGTGCACCTCCATCACTGTTTAGTTTCCCTCTGCCTCCAAACAAGACAGGCACAGAATTCAACAAACTGTCAGGGCTGCAGAAAAAAACCCATCAGAGCCAGCTAGTCCAGGACCAGGAACCAAGCTGATAGCATCTCTGCAGACCCCACACACCCTCCCCTCTGGACGACGTTACAGAACTCTGAGCGTCAGACTATATGACTACAAACTGTGCCTTTAAGCGCTGCTTGTATCTCCTCGAGATGTTTGAGCATTGCAAGTTTTCTAGATTACTCCTTGTGTTGCCCTGCCTCTAACAGCTGCTTTCCTCCTTTTTTCCCTGTGCCTTCCTGAACCTTCTGTCTCACTGCCAAGACTCTAACACGCTGCCACACTCTCATTAGGATTCACTCTCGCGTTCACCTGCCTCACTGTCGCTACCACCGGAGCTCACCACTCACAGATTTTGACATCTGCTTCACTGACTCTGCGTTGTTAAATCAAACTATTGAAACCTGCCTCCTTTGCCGCCGGGGTGCTCTGATGTCCAAGCTCAATCTACCGGGTTTAAATACTCATAACAAAAGGTAGAAATACAGTTGTGTGTTGTCAACAATGTGAGACGTTATGTTTTTGGAGGATTTAATCTGATGGGAGCATGTAAATGGAGGAGAGAACTGGAATTAGGACTGGACTTTGTGGGTCTCCACATGTTCAATCAGCTGCAGAAAATGTGGAGACAGATGTAAACTGCAGCAGACCTGTTTCTGAGATGGGAGTTTAACATGCCTCAAATGGGGCTATAAAATGAAAATCATGCAGCACAGAGTTAATTAAGTAAAAACAGATGTACATATGTCTTCCCCTTTTCAAGCTTGATTCTTTCTGATTGATGAATTCAAAAGAAAAGAGCTGCAATCACTCATAACCCAAAATAACATTCCAAACAGACCACAATAAAAGGCAAACGTGACCACGCTTCCAGCTCCGCTATGTAAATGTGAATCGAGCCCCTCATCAGAGCGACGCTTTGTTTACTCAAAGCCAAGACGGATGAGCTAACATCCCTCCTGCTCCTCTGCCACTATTGGCAAAACAACAGCCCCCTGATTGCAAGCACTGTTCATTTGCATTGGACACATGGTGGAAATGAGATTCCCATGGTGATGGATGGGCTCAGTCTCCCTGCTATTTAAACAGACTGACTGAAAAGCTGTGGGGGAGCGCTCTCAGCTCCATATATTCCCAGTTTCTCCCTCCACAGCAGCTACACACAATCCCATTTCAAGCTAATAGACTTGGGAAGGGGCTTGTCGCTCTGGTGGATTAATTCTGTGTTCTCACCCTGCTTCATGTTGCAAAGTAACTTTAGAATGGTGAAGATGGATGGAGTCTCTCATTGATTCTCTCCCATCGAAATGCAACCGCTTGATCGCCCAAATCCATGTGGGTGACTCATATCATCTGAGCCATGTGGACTGAGGCTGCTGGAAGGGAGTGTGTGCTGGTGGCTGTTCACAATATCAGTGTGTGTCATGATCATATTTAACCATTTCAAGCTATACATGAGAGACAGCTCGTTTATGTATGGTCTATGAGTGGATCTGTTCATTAACATTCAAGCTGATTAACATTTTGGGGACATTTACAGTGTCATTACAGCTTCATGTTTTATCTAAAACTTTAACATGAAACACTGATACGATACCTGTGAGTAATTCCATCCATCTTCTACTGCTTATCTGGGTCCAGGTTGCGGGGGCAGCAATGTCATCAGCGAAGACCAGAGGCCCCTGTTCCTGGCCAATTCCACCAGCTCCTCTGGGGGGGATACCAAGGCGTTCCCAGGCCAGCTGAGAGACATAATTTCTCCATCATCCTGGGTCTACCCTGGGGTCTCCTCCCAGCTGGGCATGCCCAGAATACCTCCCCAGGGAGGCGACTGGGAGGCATCCTCACTTAAATGCCCCAAACCACCTCATCTGACTCCTCTCAGCGGCTCTACTCCAAGCCCAAATGTCTGTGCTCCGAACCCTATCTCTAAGGCTGAGCCCAGACATACAGTCTATGCTCATGACCATAGGTGAGGCTTGGAACATAGATTGACTGGTAAATTGAAAGCCTTGCCTTCTGGCTCAGCTCTCTCTTCACCACAATGGACTGGTATAGCGTCTGCATCACTGCCGACGCCGCCCTGATCTGTCTGTCAATCTCTCGCTCCATTTTCCTCTCACTCGTGAACATGACCCTGAGATACTTAAACTCCGCCACTTGGGGCAGAAACTCTCTTCCAACCCTGAGCGGGCAGTCCACCCTTTTCTGGCTGAGAACCATTACCAGATGCTGGTCTTCATTCCGGCTGCTTTACACTCAGCTGCAAACCTCCCCAGTGTGAGCTGGAGGTCAGCGTTTGATGAGGCCAATAGGACCACATCATCTGCAAAAAGCAGAGATGGGATCCTAAGACCCCCCAACCTGAATGTGAGTAATTGTAAGCAGTAAATAGGATTTTTTGTGATATCTAACATCTTGTTAATGGAAACAAAACATCCATCAGAGTTTTCAATCACTGAATAATTTTAGTTCTTCGTTGTTCAGTTTTCATCATTGAAAAATGGGTCACTGATGAACATTTAATGTCAACCGTTTGGCCTTATAACCTTTAAAAACTATGGGTGGGCTAAAAAAAATCGATTCACATAAGAATCAGGATTTTTTGTTTTATTATTTTGAAATCCTCAATTTTGGTCTTTGTTTATACGCTGTTCTCCAGCGGAGGGTGAAATGTTTTTCTTTGACTATCTAGTAACATGATGTCCATCTGGAGCCTATCCCAGCTGTCTTAAGGTGAGTGGCGGGGTACACCCTGGACTGGTCTCCAGCCAATCACAGTGCTGACACACAGAGACAGACATTTCACGCTCACACCTAGGGGCAAGTTAGAATCAGCAGTTAACCTGATGAGCATGTTTTTGGACTGTGGGAGGAAGCTGGAGAACCTGGAGAGAACCCACACATGCACGGGGAGAACATGTTAACTACACACAGAAAGGCACACCGTGAGACCTTCTTGCTGTGTGGCAGCAGCACCAGCTGCGCCACCGTACAGCCTGTGATGTTCATTTCATGGGGAAATATGGCTCCTGATATAGTCTGTAGACATCATCGTTCAACTCTACATGGGCTGGTATTTAATAAGGAAAGTGAATTTGCAAAAGTTGCCAATATTGAAGAATGGCTAATTAAATTGAATCAGCACTCCAAAAATTGTAAAAGAATTGAATCAGGAGAAAAGCTCATTGTCCCAGCCCTAGTCAAAACCGTCATGAGGTTTATCTTTGTGCTTCCACCATTTTTATGGCTGCTTGTAGCTACCTGGTAAAAACCCACAGCACTCTTTGTAGTCCATGTTTGGAGGTTGTAGATTCATGAGACATCAGTAACCAACAGCGTAGATGCAGACCCAACCCCCAGTGTTCCTCTCGCTCTGTGCCAGTTCATCTTGTACCTCCGTGTCAGCAGTCCAGCATTCCCCTGTGTGTAGCCTCTCTGATCTGACCTTTGTTTTGACTCTGACTCCGTCTTTGCTTTGCTTTATGATACCTATCCCAGAGCTGATTTGGAGCTTTCTGTGTATGAACTCAGAAAGCATGGAAATGGTAGTCTAAAACACCACTTGAGTCATCCCCTGGTATAAAAACAAAACAAAACAAAAGAACACACATCCATAATGCAAAGGTTCTCAGATTTACTCTTTAAACCTTTTTTACATTTGTTTCTGACACAAAAGGAAACATTGAAATAAAAACTGCTGCTCTCCCTTGTCTTTTTAACACCCAGTAATTTAAATGGATTTATTACACCGCCCACGCTTCAGAGTGACTCAGTGTCTGAAGTCTGAGAGTGAGAGAAAGGCAGTCCTTATCCCCCCGTGCTCCCCTGAGTGCTGATACTGTCCTGTATTGTGCTGAGCACAGGCCTTACAACCTGGCACACAGACACTGGTTTTGGCTGCTTCTCTTGTATCTCTGGCATCAATGTGTTTTTAACAAAGCAGATAAACGCTTCATGAGATAGATGGTAACACAAGCATTAGCAGTTGTTAATGTTATGTCCTGGTACTGCTGTCAATAGCCCAGTAATGAGGGAATCCATTTCATTCAAACTGTAATCAATATGGGTGAAGCCTGAATGAGGCCACATGGCTGCAGGCCAGAGAGATAAAAAGCTCCACACACAGCCTCTGTGGAGCCCAGCGGGGCTGCACAGGAAGAACCATGTTTAATGCAATTCTGCTTGTGTCCTGTTTTTGTGCAATGAGAAGGATGCAAATTGTAGAAATTCCTGAATCTGTTTGTAAACTGATCAAAACTCTCCATCCTAAAATCTTCACCAGATCTTTATCAGATCCTCATCAGACCTTCATCACATCTTCATCACATCATCACCAGATCTTCATCAGTTCTTCACCAGACTCGCTGAAATGATGGGGTCATACCCCTCATCTAGTCTTTAATAAGTTTTTTTTTTAATACATTTTAGGATGAGTGTCCTCGCTTCCTTTTAGTTTGCTGTTCGTGCTGGAATTACAAAGAACAGTCATTTCAGCGTGACTGGCACATCACTACACTTTGTTATCCCCAAAGTCTCAGAGTCTGGGTCAGAATGGGTCAAATAAAGGACATAGAAAGACTTTTACAGTTACACAACACTTTCACTCCTGTTTTATGCTATATCTGACAAAACCATACAAGGTAAGGCGGAATAATGGAGCACGTGTCAGGGAAGGGGGCAAGTTGGACACTATTGCGGACCACAAAGTGTGAGGGGGGATTCTGAAAGTTACCCAGAAGGATAACCACTAAGATCCCAATGGATCACAAGGGTGGGGTGAAAAAGGGAAACAAAACCACCACTGCCGAACGGCTGAACAGAAACTAAACAGGAGACCCTCCTGATAAAGAAAAGACAAAGAGCTGGATGTAAAACTACATCCAGAGACCACCACTACTTGGTAAGCCTTGCCTTATATGCCAAGATAGATACCATGCCAGATGCTTGGCAAAACAGTACACAGAAACACACTGGAAACACTGGGAACAAGGAGCAGCCTCTCACTACCTCTAAAGGTGAGCTAATGAGTCAGCACCAGGAGCTGGAGCCAAGGCAGCTATAGAAGCTCCCCACAATCAATGAGGTGAGAGTCTACCAGACCCCGAAACCAAACTGAATTCCCCCTTACAGCATGATCAACAAGTTTTCTGTGATTAATTAATCCAAATAAATGCCACAGTAGGACAGAAAAATGCAAACATTATTTCTTAGGTGTCTTGAAGATGAAATTATTGACAAGATCATGTGAAAGGACCAGCCTGAATCTCCTTTACTTTCAGCACACAGTCAAAATATCTTCACTCCACCCTGATGTCAGCTTGTTAGATGTTTTAAAGTAGGACTATCCTCACCTTGAAGGGTTGTGCCAGTATATAGCATGGTGGATCAAATATGTACAAATGGCATCAGACTGCCAACCCCTCAGATGGATGTTTTAGTAAGATGTTTAGCTCATTTGTCACATCTATAAATCTGCACATCACACAGCCATCACCACCAGAACAGTCTGTTCCTGAAACAGTGAGACACCATTGTTTAAGATGTTGAATTATGGAGTGTTACAATAGAGGCGTTCATTTACACAAACACCCACACAGAGACACATAATGACATACACAATGACACACACAATGACACACACTGCTCGTGTTTGTTGTCGATGGGCTGCAGGCTGAGGGAGGGTGGTGGACCTGACCATATATATATATATATGGTCAGCTGGTCAGTTCATTTACCTGATGATTGGTTGCCGTGTTTAGAGGATGAGGAGGAGAATTTATGCCTTCTCATTTTGCTTCAATGGTTTCTAATTGTTCACCCACAGCTGAAGCTTGAACACTTGAACCTGACAGGCAGACTAAATAAGTGTTTTGCTCTTCTCCCTGTGCTCACACTGTCACTGTGTTAGTATAAGGTGACTTCTTTGTTAATAGGAGGATTATCTGGAAGTAGTAATTATATTTCTGAGTGAGTGTCTGACAGCAGCTCGCCTGGATTAAAGTACGTGTTTATGAAGCGTGTTATGTAGAAAGATCGTACCATCCTGACTACATGGGGGTGCCCAAGGCTGCTAAGCATTAATTTCCTTTGAAGTGAGAAAAAGACATGAATGGGATTGGTTTAATTGTGGGGATCCCCGTTAGACTGCTCTAAGAAAAAAAAAACAAAAAAAAACAACAATAACAAAAAAATAACCTGAATCAACTATTAGTCAACTAAAAGCAAAACTTGACAAATCAGATTTGACTATGAAAATCCTTAGTTGAGGAGACCTCTACTGTCATCAGACTTTCAGAGTTATGTTGAAGAAGACCATCCTGATGTGGAGACTTCAGGAACATAGACTTTCAAGAGGTGCTCTCAACCACAGAATTGGAGGATCCATGGTTTAGGGTTGTGACATTGTTCAAAATCATTCCAATGATCTTTAAACCAGCATCTTACTTCTAATGGTAACTTGCCTGTATCAAGGAATTTGGCTACAAACCACTCCTGAACCATCAGAGGGACCTGAAACTGGCTTAAGCTTTTTCCCACGCAAAGATTGTTATCTATGAAAACAAACCTGATGGCAAAATGTGCGCACTGGTAAGCAAACTCTGAGCCAGGCGTACGTACGATTTGAAGGGAAACTGGTGACACAGACGGTGAAGTGGTGACTTGAAGCCTGCAGATACACACTGATGTCCATCTCACATTTAATCTGACTAAACATCAAACTTTACTGACAGATCCTCCTCATCAGAATCATTCAAAGCAACGCTTTTATTTAGGCTGCAATCGCGTATTTAGTGAGCCACTTAAAATAAGACACCTTCATTATGACAATATATAAATTTATTAATAATAATAATAATAATAATAATAATAATAATAATAATAATAATAATAATAATAATAATAATAATAACAAAAGTCCATCACATACATGTTCCTTCAGCTCCGTCTTGCCTTCATTTATCCAGATGGACCTCACAGGATTGAAAACTAATGTAATCACTGATGTAGAGTTAAAAATGAGACTAACACGGAAACCACAGAGCCAAGATTTTTCATTTGTATCTTTGAGCATTGTTCATTTATCATCAAGTGTGTTTTTTTAGTTTGAATAAAGACGTTACAGAGCACACAGAGACACGGCAGTGGCTTCACACAGTTCACCTCCTCCACACTCAGCACATCTTCATCAGCTGCTCGTATTCATTCTGTCAATGAGTCAAGTGTGCAGATGAAGTCAGGGCGTCTCTGATCATCAGGCCCATATATCCTCAGAATGAGTCACAGATTAATAATCAGTTAATAATCATACAGAGTGAGGCAGACTGCTGACTGACGTGTCCTCTCTGAAAACATATATTTAGGAAGTCAGTGTGCTTCCGTAAACATGTAAACATTACAGGTCTTCTCGTGCTGATGAAGAACGGTGGATGTTTTGGCTCATAGGACAGGATGTATGCAGCAGTGACGTGGTGTCTTTCTTTGATTGTTGTGAAGTTTGTGATCTCCTGCTAAAGTAAACTACCCATATTTCCATTTTATCCTTCACTTCTTTAACAAATTCACCCAGCACTGGAAACCTTTAATCTGCCCCCTCGTTTGGAGGCATTTTCATTCATGAGATAAATAATAAATAGGGTGTGGGGTAATTAGTCTGATTAGATTTACACATCTCAGTATTATTGAGGTGTTTTGCTTTGACCATTAATTGTTGGTGTGCCAGATTCAGAATATGAAGCTTCTCCACGTTCACACCTCTCCAAGTGGATCCTGGTTTATAAAGGGAACTGTATGCAGATGAGCGTACAAACGTTTTTATAAATCTGAATCTTTTTGTCTGCACGCCATTTCCAGGTCTTTGGGGCACATACATTTTTAACCATGTCATCTGCTGCTGGTCCACTGGGTTTCATGAAGTCCAGAGTCAACACAGACCTTTACCAGGAAACTTTAGAGCGCTTCATGTTTCCTTCATGGAGATGATGGTTTCATTTTCCAGCCAGGACTTGGCTCCTGCTCACAGCGCCAAAAGAACCAAAACCTGGTTAAAGGACCCTGATGTTACTGAGCTTGATTGGACCTCAGGACCTGAACCTCAGACAGAATCTATGAGGTATCATCAGGAGGAGGATGAAAGACTGAGTGAATATAAACCAACAGACTTCACAGAAAGACATCATCTGTGGTAAAATCAATGCTTTAATGGTCTTAACTAAATATGCTGATTGATGAGTTGTGTCATGTTTTCATTATCTGTCAGCCATGATAATCACAATAAAAGAAACAAATACTGAAATTTTCCACTGTGTGTGTGTGTGTGTGTGTGTGTGTGTGTGTGTGTGTGTGTGTGTGTGTGTGTGTGTGTGTGTGTGTGTGTGTGTGTGTGTGTGTGTGTGTTGTGGATCCATAGAAGATGGGTTTACCTTTTTGAAATGAAGGACTGAAATAATTTTTCCACCATATTTGACATCCTGATTCACCTGTATTACAAAGTATTTGTACACTGCTGCTGTTAACTATGCACACCACTGGCTTAGCAACAGACCAGCTTCCTCAACAGGAGACTCAATGCACCTAATCCCACCCCAATAAATCAGTTCCCAGAGGGGGGGGGGGGGGGGGGGGGGGGGGGGGGGGGGGGGGGGGGGGGGGGTGGCAAGTTATTGTGATTCCTTTGAGGCTTTAGTTGCATCTGCTCCAACAGAAATATATTGTTTGTGTTGTCTAAAGATTTTTTTTCAAGCCTAGCCAAACATTGTTTGTAGGACTACACTTATTTGATTTTTCCTCTATCAGTCTAGAACCTTCTCATTTAAAGAGACACCTTTTACCACTTGAGCTTTTCTCCTTTCAAATTTGGGTTTAACAAATCCATCTGCAGGGAAAAAAAAATCCTGCTCAAAACCAGCACAGGCTGAATCTCCTCCATGCTAATAGGCTAACTGTGGTGCAACACATGGACAAAGAGGCCCTCATTTATCAGTCTTGTGTGTAAATTGGTGCAGATTTGGGTGTAGAAACACGCTTACAGCAACGTTCACATGCGACTTTAAAAACATGCGTACAAGGGCCAGTTGCCTGATCAGCTGTAGCGGAGCCGGCGGGGGGGCAGAGGGTGCGGCTGTCCCGGGCCCACGGTCACGAAGGGGCCCACCGCAGGACCGGTGGCAAAAAAAACAAAAACAACGTAAAGTCGGAAAGTCAGTCTCTTACTGCTGTATTTGCAAGGATATAAGTGTGAGAATAAACGTAAATATAAGTGGAAAAAGCAATCCAGATCAGAGCGTTTCTGAAATACCATGAGGAGGTAGCCTAATGTGACGTCATACTTACCATGTCAACCTCTCTTGCTCTGTCTGTCAGTCTTTCTCTCTCTCTCCCTGTGGGGCGCGGTCTTTTTCACCATGGTCTCTGAGTGTGCAGTTAGCCCTGGTAATAAAAAACACAAGTCGGGCGCACTAAAGCGTGAGGAGCAAGAGCAGAGGAAGAATCTTGTTGCCTCCTGCGTTCCGCTGACAAACTTCTTCTCAGCAACTCAACCCCCAACCATGGTGCTGAAATAGCCTATCAGCAGTTGTGGTGCTAGATTATCAGCAGGTCGCTGTTTAATGATAAATCTGTGGCACTGTCCATGGTGCTGAAATAGCCTATCAGCAGTTGTGGTGCTAGATTATCAGCAGGTCGCTGTTTAATGATAAATCCGTGGCGCTGTCCATGGTGCTGAAATAGCGCACATTGTGCTGCACAACTCATCGTAATCCACACTCTCTCCATTTTGCCCTTCTGTCTCCGTTTCCCAATATTAACTCTACTAATTGATCAGCTGTGTCTTTAGATGCTGTCACTGCGCAGCGTCTAATGTTGGGTTTACTTTGTTTTACAGAATATCTGGACGTTTACGAAGCAAATTGAGTCTCTTTGTTGAGCTATGATTTTCTTTCATATTTCAATGGTTCAAAGTTTGAGACTTTTTTTTTAAATTTACGAAGCTAAAGCCGTTCATTCAGTCCCTTATTGGCAGCGGCAAATACAGCTCAAATCCACATTGGATCCATAATGTGAATCGTTAACAAATAAAATAGCCAATATGCTATAAGGGCCCACTACAAGTCCCCGCCCCCTCTGCAATGTGACACAGGCTCCACGCCTGCTGATCAGGTATTGATAAATCTAGCAGCTGAAAACAATCATAATTTAAATAATGCCTCTAAATGTTCAAGGATCAAACCCACAGACACATGACAACAGAGGTAGAGAGAAATTAAGCTGTTGTTTGGCAGCATTCAAGAGAGTCAGAAAAAGAGGTCTGAAAGGAAATCACTGCAGCCATCAGCAGTGCGACAGTGACAAACCAAACCACAGCAGAGTTTAAAACATTTAATTTACACATCCTTCATTTATACTTCAATTAATAAATCTATGATATCTAAGTATTAGAAGCCCCAATGTTATTAATTATTTCCGTTAGGTCCAAGATGTGGAAAGATATCTGTTAAAGATGTGTGTCAGCTCTGAAAGAAGCTGCAGACTGATTAATATGATCACATTGTCATCAAATAGTCATCTTCATGGAAATCCAAGCAGCAACCTCCAGTCTGAAAATATGAGACGAGTGTCCACTTGAGGCTGACTCCAGAAGTACAGGAAGTCACAAACACACCAAGCCAAAAAAAGCCGTTTTCACAGCAGAAATAAACATGTTTACAGCCTGCTACAAAGAATGTCTCCCGTCTGAATCACTAATTTCCCTAACGGCATGCACTGTACGGGGGGTGATTTTTTTCAGAACTCAGGCACCCCTTTTAGGTGTTAATGTTGAGACTCAAAGCCCCTCCCATTTCCAATATGGCTGCTCCAGCCTATTTGCTTCAAAAATCTGTTTCAGAAACAGATGAGCGATGTCTCGGAGACTACGTCCGTTAAGTAGACTATGGGTAAATCCTGTGATCAATATAGCTTTCAGAAAAACAAAAAACACAAAGTTTGATCCAGCATCTTCTGAATAATTTCTGCTGAGACTTTTCTGTGGACATGAGCGTGTTATTAATCCCCGCAAACAGCCTCTCTAATTTTCAAAGATCGATCAAGGAAACATTTTTATATGAAAAAAAAAAAAAACAGCTGACAGCTCACTTTGCTCTTTCATCAGCGATGTATTTTACAGAGCTAGGTAGAAGAAGAGTGAAATGTTTGAAAATTTATTAGTGTCATATCTCATCAGCTATAAATACTAAATATTAATCTGTGAACAACTGTCTGTCTGTCTGTCTGAAAATGATCTGCACTCATATGATCCAATAATTCTTAATTAAGTCGTATGCACGTTTGATAAATGAGGTCCAACATATGTAGATGCCTCATAGACTGACGCAACAGATGGAGCAGATACAGAAGCACAGCAGCCATCCTGAATGGGCCCTCATGTGTTCCCAGTTCATTTAGTGCATGTATTTCTTCTGAGGTAGGTGGTCGCTCGATAACAATAATCATAACTCCCAAAGTTTTTGCCAAATTTTCACACTATTGGTGTATTACAAAGGGCAGAGATGTAGTTCTGACACAGCACACTGTCACACATTAAAAATATGTCCTTCACGTAGAAATACATTATAAACACGAAGGATTATGCTCTTTAACAGAGCGACATGATGTGGCATATTAATAAATAAATAAATAAATAAATTTCATATATTAATACAGCAAACAGGTTTGATGGTTAATTTGACACACACACACACACACACACACATACACACACACACACACACACACACACACACACACACACGTACACACACACACACACACACACACACACACACACACACACACACACACAACTTCTGGCATCATGAACAATAAGTAACTTAAAGCAGGAGGAGCTCACATTGCCTCCTGCCTCTGGTTCTGCACAAAGCAACATCGTATGAACATTCACACGTTTTCTGATACCCGACCTCTATGACCTGAAAAACACTGAAGCGTAAAAACAGAAAAAAGATCCAAACCCCAGAGCAGAGCATCAGAGGAACCTATGATGTGGGGATCTTTTCATGGAAACCATTCACTGTTCAAAAACACTGTTGTGTGTGTTGGGTATGCTGTCTTTCCTCTTAAAACTCAACAAGTATTCCCTGCCTCTCAACGACAGCTCGACTCTTTCTGTCCAGTTCAGGGCACCCGGGGGAGCTCTGAATCCTTTGGCACAAGGATTGTGGCTGTTCAGGACATCAAACAACCTGTTAATGATCTAAAAAAAGCACAAGGCTCTGTTAACTGATATGGGCCATTCTACCCAATTCATGCAAATTGCTGTCCCACAATAAAAAGATTATTTAACAAAACAATTAAGAATTAAAGACCTTCAATATTTACTAAGATTATGTTATGATCCAGTTAAACACAAGACTGTTACAAAAGTTAAATGACAGACGTGTGACCATGGACCAGTGCCTGTGTTTATGAACCTGTTTTGTGAGTCACCTTTAGCACTTTTAGCACTTTTCCTCCAAAGCACTTTGTTTTATTTTATCCTGTAATATATTCTTGTTTTGTTTGTTTTTGCGAGTCACTTTAGCATTCATTTTTTTATCTCTAAGTATTGTCTGTTTAAAAGTATTGCATTATTGTAATGTATTTATGTATTGACGTGTGCTGCTGACCTCTTGGCCAGGTCTCCTTTGCAAAAGAGATCTCGATCTCAATGGGTTTTCTACCTGGTTAAATAAAGGTTAAATAAACTGTTACTAGATAGTAATAAAGCTAAATATATTCAAAATCATCATTTATGCTACCTTCCTAGGTACTTTCTATTGGGAAGTAGTTGTCCCAATCTCTAAGCCCTAAATTTCAATCCATGAAAATAATACTTTAAAGAATTTTGTCGTTTTTTTCCAAAGGTGTATTTTAAAATATATGTTTGGTTTATGTTAAACAGTATGTTAAATATTTAGATTCATTTTCGTGTTTTAAAAAATGCTGTCCCACACTTTCATGTCACAACCGTAACACGAGCCATTTTACCACATGAATGAAGTCTGGTTTTAGCCACACACTTGAATTTCTGACCAGGAAGTGACACTGCATCCCTGTCCCTCATGGCTGCTTGGTGAGTGATTACCTCTCATCATTTTCAAGTAAATGTGTTCCAAAGTCTGAAAATCAATATGTTACATTAATAACTGTCACAACTGAACACATATTATCTGCAAGTCAGTACACTTTTAGGGGCTCAAAGCAAAATATTATCTTTTGTTGTGTGTACAACTGTTCAAACATCTGTTTCTAGCCTTTTACTTGTTAGCATGTTTGAGTTATTCCAGGAATTAGCTAAAAATGTCTCAACCGTAACAGTCACAACCATAACAAATTGTAACATTACTGTTGTGACAACATGTAATGTTCCACATATTTTAGGCAATTTTTGATCATTATTATTACATTATACTCTTAAAACATAATAATAATAATAATAATAATAATAATAATAATAATAATAATAATAATAATATATTTGTGCATTATATTACATTTGATTTGTAAAGCACATTTCATTCTTAAGAATGCGCTTCTGAATGAATGTTTATCTGAGTAGCTGGCATTTCTTCTGTATATGGTGCTTAAGTAGATTGTGATAAAGAAGGGTATTTCTGATATGAGCAGGGACTAAATGATTCCAAAGAAGAGGAGCCTGATAACTAAAGGCTCAACCTCCCAGACTACTTTTAGAGACCCTAGGTACAACGAGCAGGCCTGCATGCTGGGAACGCAGCGATCTAGACAGATAATATGGCACGATAAGCTCTTTATGATAGGATGGCCCGATGCCATTAAGAGCTTTAAAAGTCAGAAGAAGAATTTTAAATTCTATTCTAAACTTTATAGGTAACCAGTGTAGAGACACTAACACTGGGGAGATATGCTCCCTCCTCCTGGTCCCAGTCAGAACCCGGGCTGCAGCATTCTGAACCAGCTGAAGAGTCCTAATAGACTTGATAGGACAACCAGATAGAAGAGAGTTACAGTAATCTAACCTGGAGGAAATGAAAGCATGAACCAGCTTCTCTGCATCACTCTGAGACAAGATGTGTCTAATTTTTCTAATATTACGAAGATGAAAGAACGCTGTCCTGGAGACCTGTTGGATGTGAGAGTTGAAGGACAGGTCCTGATCCAAAAGAACTCCTAGGTTCCTAACAGTGGAGCCAGGTGCCAGGCTGATGCCATCTAAGGTAGTTATCTTGTTAGAAAAAGCCTCTCTGAGGTGTTTAGGTCCAATAACAATGACTTCAGTCTTCTCTGAGTTCAGAAGTAGAAAATTTCTGCTCATCCAGATCCTTACATCTTTGAGGAAAGCTTTGAGTTTAGATAACCGGCTAGTTTCCTTTGGCTTCAATGATAAGTACAGTTGAGTATCATCTGCGTAAAAGTGAAAGTTGATGGAGTGTTTACTAATTATACTACCAAGAGGAAGCATATATAAGTTGAAAAGAATTGGACCAAGCACTGAACCTTGAGGAACTCCATAACACACCCTGGTATGCAAAGATCTGGTTCACCGTGGACAATATTGTTATCTTAATCCCTCATCCAGAAAAGGTCACAGAGAGGCATGTCAAGATCAGCCCCAGAGTGTTCATGGTAATAACTGAAAAATACATTATTATCCCAAGGGTGTTCAGCATGTGTTCAGTATGTGGACAGTTAGGTTATCATTTCAGTATGTGAATAACTAGATTATCAATATTCTTTTTTTTGTTTTTCCCCCTTTCTGCAGCTCTACTTTATTTTTTTGTCCTTAATGCACTTTCAAGCACAAAACACATTCTGCTGTGTGTATATTTGTTTTAGATGTTTTAATGTGTTGCAGTAGATGCGCTGCTATGTTGAAGTAATGTAAAATAAATGGCTCTTCAGTAGTAAATGACCTCATTTTATTGATTATAAACATTTGTGTTTGTAAAATTCACATTGTAGGGCAGGTGTTTTGTAAAATAAAATAAGAAAGTAACAATTAAATAACATTTTATGATAACTATTGGTCACATATTCAATGTAATAACTAATTATCTCTGAGATCTCCATAGAAATAAGGTACAATATATGTATGGACAAGGTTTTTGGAAAAAAAACATCTTTTGAGAATGTGTTTCCAACTCTGGACTTTGCACAACTTGGGTAGAATGGTCCATATATCACCCCAGCAGTGGTACTGTATCAATATAAATCAGATCATTTAATTTCAGTATATACAAGAAATGAGCCTTTAAGTGCACAGCTCTGCCTGGACTTCCCTCTACAGGTAGGTATAAACAGATCTGGGTTTCAGTGTTCGTGCAGCCAGGGACACCTTCATCTTCTGGCCATCAAAGTGGACCCGCTTGTTTCTTATCTTGTTGGCTGCATGCAGTCCATCTTTTGTTTGTTGAGATCAGTGCTGACCAGCTGATAACTCCAGTGGTGCTGTTTATTGGGCTGTAAGCCTGTAACATATTGCGTGCCAGTTTCAACATGTGACAAGCTTCCATCAACACAAACAACATGTCAGCAGTCACTGGATGTTCAGAGGTTTTTAACTGCTCACAAGGGTTTCCCTATAGCTGGCAGCCAAGCTGGTTACACATGCTGACATTGGAGGCGTGCCCATCCCATCCATCACGCAGACCACTCTTATGCCACTTGCATGCAGTTCCTCTAGAGCTTGGACAACCAGGACCTTCTGTGTGTCTGGTGAGAGACTTTGTGAGGTAGGAGGCAATGATCCTGTGAACCAACCATCATAAATACAAGCACCCATCCATCCATGCCATGCCGTCCCTCATATCCAGACATTTTCTGGGTACAGGGTTTGCGCTGGACATGTTGTTTGATGGCTGTGGCATCTAACATGAGGGCCACAAAGCCATATTTAGCAGGGTCTTCTTCACGTCTTCTCTGCAACACGTCCAACACATCACTGTGTTGAGCCCAGGCTTGGCATCCACTGATTGCATCCACCTTTACAAAAAGAAAATAAATATTTAATTGTTTTAACCCATGGATCCTTATTTTGGGATGTGTATGCATTCATGAATTTTCATTTATTTATTCATTTATGACATGTAAAAAGTGCACAGGTGAGTCTGTATGAAAGAGTTATAGAAAGCAAGGGTGAGATTTTAATATTTTGATACAGCACCAGTTATTGTGATTGGAGCCTGCACAAGATACTTGCATAGTTGCTCGCTCTGCTTTGAGTCCATTTGGTTCTGGTACTAGCTTAGAGTGAGGAGACCCAACCAATATGGCAATGACACTGTCCTGTGGACTAGATGACACAATCCCTTGGTTAGTTTGTTAACCTAGCATGTAAGTGGGGAGTATCAGCAGTGGGAAGTGAGGCGCCATGTGTGTCCCTGACACCAGCCAGCCACCCAGCTGGCTCCAGGGCAAGGGAGGGAGAGGCAGCCACCCCACCAACCCTAGACCCCATAAGCAACCTATACATCTTGAGATTCCCGTCCCCCTCAAGAAGCAAGTGGACTGCAGGTCGGGGGCCAAGTAGTGATGAGGAAAACTTTTCAATGTACTGAATCATTAGAATCAGTTCAGTAAAGTGATTCGTTCAAAACCTAGTTTGGATTACGCTTCAGCACGCAATGAGGTGTCTACTTTTATTATGTCTGTGGTGTTACATGTAAAGATGCCGGCCAGTCTTCGTCTTCCGTGGTTTCATCTTTGCTGGATGTCGTCTTTATCTTACTGACCTCTGCTGGTCTGGTGGTCAAGTGCATATTTTTCTCCATATTTGGCCTGATTTGTAAGATCTCCACAGGCTGAGAACTAAATGGTTGAAAAGCACCAGTACAAAGATAAATACATGTCCCACTGAGCATCCCTGCTTTGAGTTCATGACTTCTTTTCTTCCTTATTGCAGATTGTCCCAAATCTGCTTCTGCTCCATACACCCAGGATTCCTTTTATTGGATTGGTTAACACCATTTAAACAAATATAGGAGTCACAGAAACCAGGACATCTCCAAGTCTAAGATCCAGACCTCTGAGAACAGATTCCACACTTCAGTGTTGTAAACAGATTAGTTTTCGAGGAATCAATAAACTCACATCACATCTCATATTGGGAAAAAAAAATGCAGTTGAAGAATAAAACTTTAGCACGTCATCAGTGCTGCAGAGAGAGGAAGTGAGAGGAGTGACACAGACCGCGGGAAGCATGACTCAGCAGTCTGCTGCCTCATTAGAAGTCTTGTGTGTGCATGCCAAACTGTTAAAATGTTGAAGAAGCGTCCCTGAGCTGGGGCTTCCTCTCACCTTGGCCAAGTTCATCTTTTAACAATGAGAAGGCAATACACCTGAAGACTCCCAAAGTTACTCACAGTCATCTCAAACCTTTTTGGATGCTAATGAATTGATCTTTCAGGAGGATTTCAGACTGTTACTCTCCAAGAATACTTATTATCCTGATACCTCACCTGCCCCTTTGTTGCCTCATTCCACTCTCTAACCAGCTGCTGTTCGTCTTCAGCTTTATTGCTTGTGTAATGCCTTTTCTTCCTGTTTTAAATATGACAGTAAGAGAAACTATAGACGTCTGTTTCTTCTCCTGACTCCTGCAGCTGCTGGCAGTCTGACACTCTGCTGGCATTTCTGAACAGATGGATGAAACCCACCCTGCGCCAGAGATGAGATGAGTCACACTACAGCCCAAAAACATTGTGATGTGCAGTGGTGACTGGTGACTCAAAGGATTGAGGAAGACAGCAAGAAAACAGAACCCTCTGCATCCTGTTATTTTACAATACTCTGCAACTTCTCTCAGTGTTCAGACAGAATATCAGCTTTAAACTGCTGGCTTTCAGCATCATTATAAACAATAATTTCATTCAGTTCAGTTGTTTCCATAGCGTCATATGTGAGAGGAAGAATTCAGGGTGTGCACTGCAGCCACTTTCCTTCAGGACAGCCAAACAGCCTGCAACACAGCTGCCTTCACTGAGAGGTGACAGAGTCAAGAGGAAAGTATCACCTTTAATTAAAGACTTTTAACCTGACAGTAGAGACACAGTGTCACAGGTCATGTGATCAGAGTGATTTATACAAAGCAAAGCCTGCATGAAACTACTGCAGCTTTAAAAATCCATTTATTGTTGTTAATGTTGAGCGTCATCAGTCGTACCAGAGGCATTATTCAGCAGATCCAGACCTGCCAGCACTGCTGATTTCTGTGGGAGTCTCACACTTTTTAACCCACTCTCCTGCTGAACTCCCAGTTTGTAATTTCTCCTGAAAATCTCCCGATTTATCTCAGTGATGCAAATTAAAGGCTCGTTCATGACGACTGTAGGATGCACGTCATCAGATCTGACAACCCAAACTGGCAGCAATAAGCGCGTGCTAATCACTACCTGTGCGTGTCCTCGCTGAAGCGGCTCTCAACTCAGCATCACTCGGCATCTATCAAGGTTGCTGTCAAAGATGTCTGAATCAGACCCAAAGAAGAAGAGATATACCTCCAAACTCAGTTCAGCTCACAGTGAGTCGTTTGCTTTCCTTGCTGCGAGCCGTGTAGATATTAAACACACATTATATAAGGGTTGAAGGTCAGATTTCAACATAGACCATGGAGGTAATAAATGATGTTGTTAAATGATGATATTAAGTTATTTTTCTTACTCAGTTGTTTACTTGATTTATTGATCTGTGGTCTACAGTTTTATGTGAACGGGATCACTGGGTATGGAACTGGTTTGGTTTTGCAGTGACAGGCGTCGAACAAGTGACTGTACGCTGCAAAGTTTGTCTAAAGCCGATTGCAACAAAAGGCAGCGGCACAACCAGCTTATAGCAGCATCCGGAACAGAGGCATCCAGCCAAGTGGGAGAGATGCCTCCCCTACCAACAAGCTCCTGCTAAAATGCAGCTTACTATGGTGGAATCATTTACACAAGGCACAGTGTATGGCAAGAAAGGTGCACAATGGAAAGCGGTCACTGAAGTGGTTGCTTTGCACATCGCTAAAGATATGGTACCCAGGACTGGATTTATCAACTTGCTGAAAAGTGTGGACCACAGGTATACCTAGCCACAGGTATTTTGCTGAAGTTACATTGCCCCATCTGTAAAACACAAATACTTGCAAGAAAATCAGCAGAGAGCTGGAGGAGGCGTTGTTTTCTTCTGCAACGACAGATGTGGTCTAGTCAAACCATGAGGCCATATATGAGTTTGACCATGCACTTTATCAACAGCGACTGGGCTCTGTGGAGTTTTTGCCTCCAAACGGCTTACTTTCCAGAGGATCTCAAAGGTGAGCTTTTTGTCGGGGGGCTGAAGGATACCCTGACTTCCTGGAACCTGTCTGAGCATCAACTAGTCTGCATGACCACTGACAGCAGCACCAACATGATCAAAGCGCTGAGAGTGAACAGGTGGCCTAACCTTCGGTGCTTTGGACACAAATTGCACAACGCTATTGGTAAGTCTAACAATAAATCAAATCAAATAAATTAATTATTTTTGGTAGTCCATCCTTTATCCTCATCCATCATCTATAAATAATACTGTTTTAATAATTCATTTTTGAATTATTTAAATTAGTTGTATGCAAAGTGCAATTTATATATGCTAGAAACATTATGTATTTTGCTAAGAGTGAGATGCAGTGCATGTTCATGCCATGCATATCTGTAAGTTGTAGCATTGTCTTCATTTCAGGAGGGAAATACGGGTTACTTTTGTTACATTTTTGATAAAATTTCACAATCCCACGTGGGAACCAATTTTTTAGCCCATGTGTACCCCAAATGGGCTGCACATACAAATGTTGGCCAGGGAACAGCTTCAGATCATGAAGCACAAAACAGTGTTTATCACACTAAACATCAACATGTGGATCATTTAAATGATCTCTGCAGACATATCATGTTTCAGGTGGTCAGGGTCCAGTTTCCTGCCTGCTGGTTCTGCAGAGCGAGAAGCGTTTCTGTGCTCGGCTGCTGTGTCAGATATGAAATAACAAGGCTCATGTTGAAGGGAAAACATAGAACCATGTTTTGGCCTTTTGTGTTGTCTTAGCCCTCCTTTTATTTTCACACCTTCAAACAGAACAACAATACTGCATATGGTGTGTGTGTGTGGGGGGTGATAAGTGACCTTGGTTTCTGATCACAATGTTTTATTCATGTGGCTACATCTAACACAGGTAGTCATTAAGCAGAGTTGTTAATTAGCAACCTGGAGATGTCAGAGAAGAGTCCAGTCATTAGCACACAGAGCAGTGCTTCACAAAGTGCCGAGGTCAGCTAAAGGAAACTCCCTGCACACCTTCATTCTTCATGTGTGTAGCATGGGGTACTCACACCACACTGTTATCAAACTGACCTGAGCACACAGTCCGACTGAAGAGACACATGGATAAAGATGCATGTTCAGACACTTCATGTTCTGATAATGTCAGCTGAGCTTAATCTTTAAAAGTTTGTGTCAAAAAAGAGAAAAACACAGGCTGTAATAATCCTCTGTCATTTTAATGGGTATGACTGTGGGTTTATTCAAGAGAGGAGCTTGCTCTGCAATGGAGCAAATCTGGAGGATACCACCCCATTCCAGCTGAGATAAAGAAGCGTTTACAGGGATGCTGTGCTGGTGCAAAGGTAAAGGCAAGGAGATGGAGAAACCCTTTCTCCCGGAAAAAATACTGTGAGTGCAGCTTAATGTGCTTTACTGAAACCTGCTTGAATCAAAACATCTCTGACTCCTGTGTGGATCCACCTGGCTTCACACTGATACGTTCAGACGGAGATGCTAAAGCTAGTGGCAAGATAAAAGGTGGAGGACTAGCTTTATTTGTAAATCAGTGATGGTATAATCCTGCTCACATTACTGTCAAAGAAAAGATGTGTTGTACAGACATTGAACTGATGGCGGTTGGTGTGAGACCGTTCTACCTTCCAAGAGAATTCAGTCATATAATAACAATTCTTGTCTACAATCCACCCAACGCAACTGCTGAAGTTCCATGTGATGTCATCCATGAAACTGTTGCCAAGGATACAGACTCAACACCCAGAGGCTCTCATAATAATATCAGGAGACATCCATCATGTTTCCCTCTCCTCCCACCTGACTGGATTTGCACAGTTTGTACACTGTCCAACCAGAGAGAATAAAACTTTTGATCTGTTGTATACCAGTGTCAGGGATGCCTACAGAGCTGCTGCCTTACCTCCACTGGGCAGGTCAGATCACAACCTGGTTTTACTGCAGACCTGTTATAAACCCTGTGTACTGAGGCAGCCTACAACTACCCTCACAGTCAGGAGATGGACACCTAAGGCTAGTGATGCTCTGAAGGATTGCTTTGAATACACAGATTGGAGTGCACTGAGAGTAGCATGGACATCCACAGACTGTATTTCATGTTTTTTTTTATGTTTGTTTTATGTGATTTTTATTATTTCATCTGCCAGACACCTGAATTTACCTTCAGGGGTTAATAAAGAACATTCCATTCTATTCTATTCTATTCTATTCTATTCTATTCTATTCTATTCTATTCTATTCTATTCTATTCTAACTGTTAGTAGAATTGACCTATGTGCAGCAGGTGACACCCTCATGATCAGTCAGAGGACACAAAGACAAAAGTGTTCAGTCCATGCTGTTCAGAGAGGCTGTTCACAAGCTTGGAGATCTTCTGTGGCCGTGTGTGTGTGTGTGTGTGTGTGTGTGTGTGTGTGTGTGTGTGTGTGTGTGTGTGTGTGTGTGTGTGTGTGTGTCTGTGTGTCTGTGTGTGTGTGTGTGTGTGTGTGTTGTTTTTGGCACATGCTTTATGTTTGTTGCCATGGTGCCCTCTGCGTGTTCTTCCTCTCATCTCTCACTTTTCCGTCAGTGTGAAACCAGGTTTGAGGTTTCTGCTGTACATTGAGTACTTCAGGCTGGGTGAGGCGGGTGAGGCGGGGGAGTGAACCTGTTAGTGATGCTGTGCTCTGGTTTTGTGTTCTGTTTTTGAATAAGAAGTCATTTAGCTGCTGATTTCTGCAGACATATGAAGAGATTTCAGAGCAGAAATAAAGCAGCAGACAATTTGTGTTGGACCCAGAATACGAGTGGAGGCCGAAGGAGGCCTTTGAATGTTTTATTGCACACACAGGATGAATGAGTGAATGAATGAACTCCGGACTCCAATCACACGAGCAGTGGACAACTCCAGGTAAATTTATCAAGAAATATAATGATCAAGTAGTTCAGGGAGAGCTTCTCGGGGTGTTTCCATCTCGTAGCTACTAATTTCTTAGCTGCAGTAAGGCCAGCAAAAATAATTATTTTCTGCTGTTCAGGAGTTGATAACTGAGATAAATCATTTAGGAGTAAAGTAGTTATAGACACTGGAATTGTCAAATATATATATATCGAATATATTTGATAAGTGAGAAGCTATGCAGTTCCAGAAACTAGCGACAGGTGGGCATCGCCACATGTGAAGAAAAGTACCAGGAGCCCCGAGGGGACACAGGGTGCACCAGTAGTCAGGCACTAGGCCCATTAAGGACAGTCTTCGGGGGGTCAGGTAAATTTTATGGGCATAATTCAGGTGGATTTGTTGGTGACTTAGATTACGTGAAGACAGCATGATGTCAGACCAGAGCGTGTCCCAATCACGGTCCCAAACTCACCTGTTGGCTGCTCATGCTGCCGTCATTTTGCGCGGTCCAGGGCGAGTGATGCTGTCCTCTTTCCTGGGCTCCTTGCCGTATCTATGATGTAGATCTATGGTCTTAAACAGCATCAACAGTGCCACCTGCTGTTGTGGCGTGCACATTGCAGAACATTGCTCGAGTCGTGTGCTGGCGTTCATGAATAAATCTAAGTCCTGCGGATGCGGATCAGAACGGCGGAAAGTTACTGCCAAAAGTCACGTGACCACGGGAAGATCGTGCCAAAGTCACATGACGTGGTAGAATCATGTCAAAACTGTTTCTCCGACTTGCAGAATTGTTTCTCCTACTTGCAGAATTTTTTCTCCTAGTTGCAGATTTCTTTTTGAACTCGAGAAGAAAAAATTAAATCTTGAACAATATTTTTTTTTGTACTTGAAAGATTTTATTTTTGCGCCTCAAGGACACCAACAATAACGTGAACTTAATCCTGCTCAATATGAACTTTTTACCCCATTGTAAAATGCACCTACTTATATTTTGATTAGCTGCGATATAATATATCCAGAGGAATCAGGAGATTCTGTAAATATGTAAAGTTGTGGTGCAGGTCAAAAAGGAAAATACGACAACAGAAGTAATAAACAATAAAAACAAAAACAATCATTGCATTAGTGTTTCATTTTATGCTTGTTAGCTTGTAAGTCTCCACAAATACTGAAACCTTTGTAACAACTTTATACAAAAAAAGAAAAACAAACAAAAAAAAACTTGAATGTTTTTCACTTCATTTTAACTCTTCAGTGAGAAAAATCTAATCTGCCTTGGACTTGACAAACGCATTGTGGGTTCAATTCCAGATCCTGCAGTCACATGTCGAGTGCCCTTGAGCAAGACACTGAACCCCAGGTTGCTCCCACTGTTGTTCAGTGGTGTATGAATGTGGTGTGAATGTATTCAATATAACTGATGGCTCTTGCCTTAGTATCAGCCTGCCATCAGTGTGTGAATGTGGTGTGATTGGGTGAATGAGGCTAGCAGTGTAAAGCACTATGAGTGGTCGGTAAGACTAGAAAAGCGCTATATCAGCAAAAAGCATAACCTGCAGCACCTCCTTTGACATCTTTCCATACATTGTAGCTGAAAGAAACATGAACACACATACAGGTTAACAAACACACAAGTCACACAAGTCTGAAAACTGATCCGTTATTAGGACCTCAGACCAGAAGAAATAATGAATAAAAGCTAAATAAGCCTGAGACCTCCATTGAATCCTCCACAGAGTCCTGATGCAGCCAGAGCTCGAGTCCAAGTCAGACTTTAAAATTCTTCCCATCACGTGAATGCACCATCCTATCTCCTCTTAGTGCTGTTTTTCCCCTCATCTGTTAAACAAAGAAAAAAAAAACAGAGTTGGTAACAGATTTTTATGGCCAGTCACTGTCTTATTTATAAAACCTTTTTTTGGGGTGGGGGTACCCACAGGTTTTCAGGACTTCTCTGATAGTCTTGGTGGGAACACTCTCAGCGAGGTGGTTTAGGGTTCTGATGACCCCCAGCTTCTGCTGCAGTGGTTGATGGGAGTCAAAAAGTAAATATTGATCCGTGTGCATAGGTTTCCTGTACTCTTCTTCTTTGAGACTCTAATCTGCCTCCAAGTGTACTTCACAATCCAGAAAGGCCAACACAGTGACTTTCTCAAGGAGCTGAAGTGTTTGAATCATAAAGTCAGTCTGCTGTCTTCTCTGTTTACTCTGAAGCTAATGACATCCACCAACAGCATCCTCCGTGCATGCTGAGATGTGTTATTGATGAAGTGAGGACAGAAATCATTGCACGGCCCAGTGTGAGCGTCTTCATGGTGAAAGGATATTGAAATTTCTCCTCAGGGTCATGGATCACCAATAATTTGTTCTTTTAAATTTCTGTTTCTGATGTATGCGGTGACCTTGTGTGAAGCACACAGTTCTGCAGAATCTCTAACACAGTATTAGGAGGCTGCAAATGAGAGCCATCGAACAGAAATAGATTCTAAATCCAAGCACTGAATTTAGCACAACTCAGCTGCTGTGATGTCGTTTCCCAACCGGCTTATTTGTCTCAGCGTTTGCTGTCAGCCAGCTGGACTCTTGTTGCAGACTGCAGCTTGAAATGTCTCGATTGTAGTCTTCCAATGTGTTGGGGACGTGCTGTCATGGAGGCAGAGGTGACACCTTCACTGGTTACCTGAGAGGGGAGGGTGGGTGTAACACTGAGGGTGAAATATGAAACAGATACCAAAACATGATGGTGAATTTGAACAAGAACAGCCTAAGAAAAGCGTACTGGGTGTTAATCCTGCTGTATTTCTATCAGTGGAACAGAGGCAGAACAGAGCTGGAGGATTTCATGACCTTTCCTCTGTTCTAAACCCGGACACACCCTAGACTTCTCTGGACCTGGGCCCATTTAAGATGGACTGAGGGGAAACTGTCCTGTGGTCCGATGAATCCAAATCCAACGTTCATTTTGGAAACCGTGGACACTGTGTCCTCGGCTCTAAAGGAGAGGGAGCTTGATCTAAGCTCACAGTTCAAAGCCAGCATCCTTGAGGGTTTGGGGATCAGAAGAGTCCATGGTGGTGGTGGTGGTGGTGGTGGGGGGGTTAACATATCTCGTCCAAAGTCTTAGTGCCTGTCATGTTAAAAAGTTTAATGCTCTGTCATCGCTCTGCTAGTTATTTTCATAAACATTTAATGCTGTCTGCGGCTGTCTGCGGCTGTCTGCGGCTGTCTGCGGCTGTCTGCGGCTGTCTGCGGCTGTCTGCGGCTGTCTGCGGCTGTCTGCGGCTGTCTGCGGCTGTCTGCGGCTGTCTGCGGCTGTCTGCGGCTGTCTTTCATGCTTTTAAAATGGTTTTAAATGCTGACAAAAGAAACCTGTCCTCATCCTCCACCTTTAAGGGTCCACAGACTGAGTTTGTGACTAAATGAATCTCTCTCTTTTACACTACACACACAGCAGCTGGTGAAAACAGCAACAACAACAACAAAATGAACAAAAAACCCACCCCAAAACAATCAAGCTGTCTGTGCTGGATTGTGGTGAAGTTTGTAGACGTATGCCTGTTCTCAGAGTTTACACACTCTGGACTCTGTGTATCATGGAGCCCTGAGGTCTATCATCAATGTTAAAGCTCTCCCTCATCACTCTTTGCTGTATTTTAGTCAAAGGGGAGAGGTAAATAAAGGGATGAAATAAATGAGGTTTTACAAATTTAAGGTAAGCCCTTTCCTTTTGTTTTCTTCCCTTCTCCTAATCCAGGGCTGCAGTGTGTGTCAGCTGACCCAGTGGAGGCTCCAGCAGGCAGGGAGGTGGAGAAAAAGAGCTCATTTTCCCTGCTCTGTATGTTTTTTGTTTTTTTTCCCTCTACAACAAGTTAAACCGAAACCAACTCTTTGGTGTTTTGGGGGACCATAACAGAGGAGGCATCAGGAGGACTCTCTGCTGCAAGTGTCACAGAAATAAGGGACCAGGACCAGTGAATCCAATCCCTCACTTAGTTTCTCTTCCAGTGCATTACTGTTTGATTCACATTTGTCTGGGATTCAACCATTAAAAAACTGTTCTGCTGCTGGTCTTGGTCATGAGCTCCTGAAAAAGAGATTTTGAATCTCAATAATATGGCTACATCACAGCTCTAGACAGACTATATTCTTTAAAAAAGCAGACAGTTTGAAAGTATGTCACCATGTCCTGATGCTGGTTTGGACGGAGAAGAAGAAATATCATCACAAATGTCACAGGGACCATTTGGGGTAGCCTCGAAGCATCGACACACAAGAAAATCACACAATAAAATGTCACAGCCACTTTATAATTGAATATTCCTCCAAGTCTAGTGGAAACATTTCAGCCATTCTTCTCCTTTCTCTCCTATTTTACGAATGTGCAACCTTTGGAGTCCATAGAAAAAACATACCTTCTTATCAGGAGACAGCTGGACACTTCTATTTTATTCTCTTGTATTTCTGTGCATTTTTTCATTGATTCTCCATGAATTGAGATACATGGCAGCACCACGCCGCACAGGTTGACAATATCTCTCATTGATTTTTACATTTGGAAAGGACACAAGAAGATTTATGGCTTTTGCTTTGGCCATGAGAAGCCGGCCTCGAGGTTATAGACTTGTGCATCTTTTTGGCAGACCAAAGGAAGCCTGGCTGCTGATTTGAAGTGTGTAAGCAGGGCGGGATTGAGAGTACATAAGTCTGCCAACGTGAACGTGATAAGAACGATTAAGGAGATGTTTTACACATCATGTGAGGAGTTTCTTCTTTTCCTCAGGAAACTGCTGTTTTAAAATCATGCAGGAAGAGATGGCAGGAACTTGACATGAGTGCTAACGGCATCTGACTGTACGTGCTGCTGAAAATAATACAAATAAGACCAACACTGAAGATTAAAGCTCAGCTTTAATGACTTCCTTTCTTTTCTTTCTCTAACACACTAAGGTGTAAAAAAACTGGTTTCAACAGTAATTAGTGGTGTGTGATACTGCAAAATTTGGTATCGACCTAATACCAAGTAAATACAGGGCCAGTATCCCCATATCGATATCGATACCAATACCAATGTTTGTTTGTTTTTTTTTTTACACAGAAAAGCATCTTCTTGAATTAATTAAGAATAACAAACAACCACTAAAACTAATGTTTCTGTTCATGAATGAAAGTAAATAACTAATTTGTCAATGTAAAATAATAATGTGCTTTATTTTTTATGCTTTGTTGTAAAATAGTACATTTTAATATTCATGGATAGAAATAATTATTATATTTTAGCATTAAATGTGTAATTTTGAGTAAAGGGGGGGGGGGGGGTGAGCATGTGTGAAGTGAGTGAGAGGAGCACACATAGAGAAGAGAAACTGAAACTTAAGAATCAACATTATAACACAAGCGTTTGACTTCCAGATAGAGTACTGTCCAGTTAACTTGTCAGTGTCAGACAAAACACTGCACTATGATTGGCTGAACTTAATGATGACACACACGTTCATAAACATAGTCATATGTTCAGTTGTACGTTAAAGGTAAATTTCAAAATACAACCACCCATTTTCATCCACTTTTCCATGGTTGGGTCACAGAGGCAGAAGTTCAAGTACATCAACCCAGACATCCCTCCGCCCAAAATACTTTCCAGGAGATCACGAGGCAATCCCAGACCAGGAGGGATATATATAATCCTTCCAATGATTTCTGGGTCTGTCTCATGGTCTCCTCAGAGTTCAAAGTACCCAAAAAACCTCTAAACAGAGGCATCTGTGAAGCATCAAGTTACAACTCTACTCTGAACTCCTTTAATGTCCCAGCTCTTGACCTTCTGTCTGAGGCTGAGCCCTGACACCCGTTAGAGGACATTTACTTCAGCTGCTTGAATCTGTGACCTCATTCCCTCAGTCAGAAAGCAGAACTTATGACCACAGGTGAGGTTTGGATCCACCTGTCAGTCTCAGCATCCATCACTCCCTCACTGTGAACAAGACTCCCATGTACAGTGGAGCTGGGTGGAAAACAAAAAACAAAAAAAACAAATAGATTCACATTCTGTGTTCACTGATTGGCAATCAGACTTCCTTTGTTCTTCCTGAAGGCTCTCTACAGTTTCTCATTAGCTGCTCAGCCCTGTGTTTGTACGTTTCTCAGTGTTTGTTTCTTTTCACTTTTGATTGTCTTGTTTTCTATCACCTGATCATCTTTGGGGTTTTGTGTCTATTATTGTGAAATCATGAAAACAACCCTCATCAGTAAATGTTTCCCCAATCTACTGGATCCCTGCCATGGGTTGTTTGTTTTCAGTCATTTCATCTGTTTGTCTCTTCATGTTTCTTTTTCTATCTCTCCTCCTTTCCCACCCTCTACCACACTTTGTGGCTGATGGTGACTCACCTTGATTGGGGTCTTAATCAACATTTCTGCCTAACCAATTTCATTTTTTCCCTACATGTATTTCTAAGAACTCCTTCATGGTGGATACTTTGGGGAAAGTGTTCGATGACAGCTTTTTTTTTTTTTTTACTATTTTGTTCTTGTCTAGTAAAAGTCGTTAAATTTTTAAACATAATAAACTATCAGTGAGAGTGTTTCCCACTCTCCTTTAATCAGGAACAGCCATTCCTCCCACCACCATCATCATTATTCAGAATGACCTATACATTAATCCTTCTCTGGTCCGATACCTCAGCCCAATGAGCCTCAGGCAGAGTCCCTGACCCTGACAACCCCCCCCCCACATGTCAGAGTCTCCACTGTTCCTTTTCTCCTCTGCTGCCCTCACACTGTACTGAGTTATGATGTGGTATTAGCCCTTTAACCCTGACATGTAAAGGTCACAGCTGGGGGATAAATAATCCCCCACAGCAGGGCATGTGGTGGTCATATCACTGTTCCCTGTATACACAGAGGAGGCTCAACAGTGAGGTTCATCTGAAGAGGCGAAAACAACGGTCTACAGATCCTCTTAGAAATTTAAACTTTCACATAAATCTCCTAAGCTAAATAAGGCTACCATGCTATCTAACTGAAGTCAGTTCCTGGGACTTGTACCAGAGAATCAGATTTTTGAGCCTGAATATTCTGTCATAGAGCTGCATCTCTTTCAAGATCACCACTGAAGGTAACTCTTAAAATCAAACTAATCAGGACCAGCGGTGCAACAGATCAAAAAACTCACAGTTCAGATTGTATCACAGTTTTCAGTCAAAGATCGGATCATTTTCCTCTTAGGGACCTATCACCTGTGAGAGGAGCCATAGGGGTCTGGTGCAGTGTGGATTGGGCCACAGTCAAAGGCGGAGGCCTTGGCGGCCTGATCCTCAGTTACGGAAACTGGCTTTTGGGACATGGAATGTCACCTCTCTGGTGGGGAAGGAACCTGAGCTGGAGCAAGAGGTTGAGAGATACTGGCTAGAGATAGCCGGGCTCACATCAACACACAGCTCGGGTTCCAAAACCAACCTTCTTGAGAGGGGTTGGACCCTCTTCTTTGCTGCAGTTGCTCTGGGTGAGAGGCAGAGGGCAGGTGTGGGCTTACTAATAGCTCCACAACTCTCTGCCGGGGTGTTGCAGTTTTCTCTGGTGGACTAAAGGGTTGTTTCTCTGCGCCTTCAGGTCAGAGAACAGGTCCTGACTCTTGTTTGTGCTTATGCAACAAACAACGGTTCAGAATACCCACTGTTTTTGGAGTCCCTGGGACGGGTGCTGGAAAGCGCCTCAACTGGGGACTCCATTGTCCTACTGGGGGATTTCAATGCTCACGTGGGCAAAGACAGCGTGACCTGGAGAGGCATGACTGGGAGGAACAGCCTGCCTGATCTAAATCCAGGAAGTGATCAGTTGTTGGACTTCTGTGCTAGTCACAGTTTGTCAATAACTAACACCATGTTCAATCATAAGGGTGTCAATAAGTGCACTTGGCACCAGGACACCCTAGGTCGCAGATCTATGATAGACTTTGTGGTTGTATCGGCTGATCTGCGGCCGTATGTTCTGGACACTCGGATGAAGAGAGGAGCTGAGCTGTCAACTTGTCACCACCTGTGAGTGAGTTGGATCAAAGGGCAGGGAAAGATGCTGGACAGACCTGGCAGACATCAACAATCAGTTAGGGTTTGCTGGGAATGTCTGGCTGAGGAACCTTTCAGGATGGTCTTCAACTCCCACCTCCGGCAGAGCTTTGACTGTGTTCCAGGGGTGGCTGGATTTAGAGCAGTTCTCTGTCTGGACCTGGTTTTCTGGATCCTTTATTCTGACCCAGGTCTCAGACTCAGCTCTCTGTGAGCTCTTTTTGGTTTGGGAGGGTTTCTGCTTTATTGACACAGTTCATGTCTTTATATTTCACAGTCTGCTCAGAGTCCACAGATAATGCAGTCATAAGCATGGAGTGACTGTGTTTAAACTGCTCTCTGGGTAAACGCTGGCTTTATACACTAAAAACATCTGGAGACACTGACTGTCTGTCCACTGACTGTATGTCCACTGACTGTCTGTCAGCTGACTATCTGTCCACTGACTTTCTGTCCACTGACTGTCTGTCCACTGACTCTCTGTCCACTGAATGTCTGTCCACTGACTGTCTGTCAGCTGACTATCTGTCAGCTGACTGTCTGTCCACTGACTGCCTGTCAGCTGACTATCTGTCCACTGACTGTCTGTCAGCTGACTATCTGTCCACTGACTGTCTGTCCACTGACTGTCTGTCCACTGGCTGTCTGTCCACTTACTGTCTGTCAGCTGACTATCTGTCCACTGACTGTCTGTCCACTGACTGTCTGTCCACTGGCTGTCTGTCCACTTACTGTCTGTCCACTGACTGTCTGTCCACTGACTATCTGTCCACTGACTGTCTGTCCACTTACTGTCTGTCCACTGACTGTCTGTCCACTGACTGTCTGTCCACTGACTATCTGTCCACTGACTATCTGTCCACTGACTGTCTGTCCACTTACTGTCTGTCCACTGACTGTCTGTCCACTGGCTGTCTGTCCACTGAATGTCTGTCCACTTGCTGATGTCTTCCCTGAATGTCTGTCCACTTGCTGATGTCTTCCATCCACTCAATGATTTCTCACAAACCCGGGAGTTGTTTCCCATCCATTAAATTGTTATTTAGTGTAATTTTTTTTTTCTTGATGGTTAACACACTCGCGTCGCTTGTCCAGCCACTTTACTACTCTGCATTTCTGTTGCCCAAATGTGTGCGCAGCCGTCAGTGTTTACAAACGGGGAGAGGTCTATAAGGTAGTGTATCTTCTTCCTCTAAACATGGAGAGTGAATTAAAAACAGCCCATGAACATATCATTTTCATTCAGCCAGAGCAGACAACTGCATGCAAATAAATCACACATGTGCTAGTCTCTTTCTAGCCATGACTACCGCTGTGCTTGATTAATGAGTGTAGATTGCCTTCATGTGAACACGCATAACCTTTCCCATCAACCAATCCATGGACCACGTGTGTGCCGAACCGTGGAGAGGCATCCGTACAGGTCACGGATCAACGATGATCCTTTGCACCTCTTGTCAGCACCAGTTCGTGTTCAGAGTATTAATGTTCATACAGTCAGCACTAACTGTTTCTTTAGTCACAGGAGGCAGGAAACGACAACAACAGCAAACAAAGCCATGGTGGAGGTGGAGAAGTGTCTGCGATGGTGATGTGATAAAGTGGCTGAATTCTTTGTTTTGTTTTGGTAAATTCAAGCTAACTGTGTAATTGAGGTGAGAACATACTTGTGAATAGTTAAAGTTTAACACAGGACCACAGGTAAACATCACATTTGTCTCCACTTCACTGCAGCTTGTCTCCACCCTCCCTTGTTGTGGGGGGATGGAGAAGTTCAACCTAATGATTGGTCGTTCCTCATTCACATTGTCTTATTAGACCATTAAATCCTCAATCCTGTTGACCCCTGGCCTGGCCACACACATAATTTGAAGTGAAACGCAATGTGGTATCTGAACAGGGTATTTTATTCTGAAAGACAAATTGATATTTTACTTTTGTTTCAGTGTCTGACTTCCTGTCCTGCATGATCTGCTCTGTGCAACTTAATTCATTGCTACTTTGGCATCCATCAAATACCAAAGTCCTGGACTGGTTTTGATACAGCACCAACTCCACGCCAGTGTAACACCATAACTGCTGTTCAGTGGCGATTGCTCTAAGACTGCAAGGGAAGCTCAGCTTCCCCTAAAATGTCCCCATAAAAAGTGTTGATATGCCCTGCTGTGTGTACATTTCATTACCTAAATATGCGCTAGAATACCTTCATCTTTTGTTCTGAATCAGCTACTTATCACAGGTAACTGGTGCCACTTCCTTCTCATTCATCCCCGCAGCGTCTCAGCGCTTTAACACAGTCGGACGCTGAGCGTCTTCAGACTTCAACAGTGTAGGGTAGAGTGGGTTGTTCCACTGTGGAATCTGGACGGTCATTGGATAAACGCTGGGCTTTGTCCCGCCCATCGGACGCTCAGCGTCTCTGGGGGTCTATGAGGCAGTGGGCTGGCCTGGACGCTCAGCTTCTGCATGATGATTGGATGATCTTTCTGAGGCTGAATCCCTTTTTGATTGATAGTGAAATGAGCCAATCAGCGATCTTGAAGTCAAACTCTCTACCGGAGACTTTCTAACTTCTACATTCAGTTGTTCTGGACTGATCCGGAGGCTTTATCGATCCCCAGCGAGTTTACCTTTCTTAAAAACGACGAGCGTTGTGTTTAAAGATTCACTCTCTTTTCCTTGAAAAGGAACGAAGGGTAGAATTTACGTTTAAATAAATAAACACATTTATGATGTAGGCCAGAAAAAAATTGAGCTTCCCCTCCTTGACTGACCAGCAGCCGCCACTGCTGCTGTTACTGAAGAAAAGTTCCTTGGCCAGAAGTTGTGCACAGACTTTTTCTCACTGGTGGAGGAGGAGATCTGGCTGTAAAGAAAGGCCATCTACAGGTTAAATAGAGCAGTGGGTCTCAAACGTTTTACACCAAGTACCACCTCAGAAAGGACTTGACTCTCTTAGTACCACCATGATGACTGATGTTAATCAAGTAGTGCAGTGAGTATTCAGCTAAATCTGTGCACAGTTCAATAATGAGGTGGGGGTTTTGTTTTTAATAAGCATTTAAATTACTTCAAACAATAGAAATACACAGTTCAAACATTAATACTGTGCTTTAATGTAAGACACTAAAAGACACTGTACCACAAAAATGACTCAGTACACTTCATGCACGAGCATGCGGACACAATTGCCGTGACCGCTCCTCTCTGCAGTTATTTTAAACAATAACGGGGTGTTAGAGGGCTGTGTGGGACCAAAAAAACTCAACATGAGCCAAAATGTCTCTAAAGTTGTAATCCTGTTCTCTGTGTCTCACTCGGCTGACTCTGAGGAGGCTGAGCTGCATGTACACAGACGCTTCATTGTGACGTTGGCGGGCCAGCCGTGTGCCTAAAATCTGGTTCATGCTGGAGCAGTGTGACCGCGGACTGGACTGGCCAACGAAGGAGCAGTGCTGGGGCGGTGCTTGAGTCCAGCACAGTTTGGGTGGCCAGCGTGCGCCCTTAATTTAAATTTATTTTATTTGTATTTAATTCTGTGATTCCCCCGTGTACCACTAATTGAAGCCTGAGTACCACTAGTGGTACATGAACCACACTTTGAGAAAGGCTGAATTAGAGGATGTAGGATACTGAAAGTTATCTTGGGTTATTAATGAATAACTTATTGAGCTTGAGCTGGTGATACACAAATATTAAATGTTTCATGATTCATTAAGCTTGAAGATTTGTTTTGATCTTAAATTAAATCAGTTTCAGTCAGAGAGCTGTCAGGTTTCCTGTTGGGATTCCTCATTCCCTCCTCTCATCTCCCCTGATGCACACTTTCATTGTCCTCTCCAGGTCACAACTGACAGCTCCTGATACATCGCTCTCCTCCCCTTCCTTGTGAAAACAAACAGCTTGTAAACTACTGAGTCACAATTAAAACATCATCAGCTCCACTCTGCACAGCTTTTACCTCTATTTTGTGAGCACGGAGCTGCAGTCTTGTGTGATTTCCCTGATGAGAAGAGCAGAAATTGCAGTAATGAAGAAGAGAAAAGAGGTTTTCCATGGAAACAGCTTGACTCTGTGTCAGAAAGCTCCTTAAAAACAGACTTATGGAGGCTTAATGACCAGGTTCTCATTTAAATAGAGCTCTCTAAGAAACGCAGAGAGACGGTGGATTTGAAAGTAATTGGGGACAGTTATTGATCTGTTAACCTTTGCTCTTTTACCTCATTGTTCCATATTGATTATCTCTGATGTTTAAAGATGTGCTTTTATAGCATTGCCCATATAGTGAGGGGGATTCATTTAATGTAAAAAATACATTAAAGAAAAGGAAATAGACCTTTAAGGTCTACCTGGCATCATAAACAACACAATCTTCATCTTCAGAGTCACGTGGAACACTTTGGCACTTAATCTGACCCTTCTCCTCTTTGTCCTCAGGGGTTGAATCAGAAGGTCTCACACTGAGCTCTTAACAAATGAAAGCACTGAATATAGAATGCTGCTGAATGTTGAATGATATTGCATGGATGATATTGATTTCTAGTTGTGGCTACTTTTTAGATAGAATACTATTAATATAAAAAAAAAAAAAAAGGGGGGGGGGGGGGGGGTTGTTGTTGTGTGGGCACTTGATGGCAGAGTACCTGTAACCCAACTAGAAGCATTTCTTCACACTTAATAGGGTTTCTACTTCTTGTTTAAATTTTTGCTTGTGTTGTACGTCGCTTTGGAAAGAAGCATCTGCTAAATGAAAGTGTAGATTGTAAATTGTAGTGATCGTTATTAAAGACAGGTTGGTCCTCAGCCTCATGGCACTAACATTTTATTAGCTCTGCAAATAAACTCAAGGTTATTCTGACAAGCAGAGAGTAAGGAGTTACATTGGGTTGTCTCAAGATGACTTGTTTAAAATGTTTAAGCATCATAAATAAAACCTTAAAGTGTTTGTAAGGACTGTCTGTCTGAAGTGGATCACAGCGCCACCATCTGGCTGGAATCATACGCTGTGGTGATGACACAACTCTTAAAAAGGTGTGTGTTTGTTTTAGAAATGAATGGAGATCAGATCTTCTTTTTAACACTACTTTTCTTTGTTCGAGACAACTTTTTACTGGACACAACGTGACGAGGTAAGGTATTTATCAACAGTTTCACAGCGTTGCTGTTTGAAACGTGACAACAAGTAAGCTTTGTCAGTTTGTTCTGGAGTTTAGTAGACGGATATATTTAGTGCCACTTGCAGCCTGGGGCTTGAGACGTATCTGTAAGGCTAACCTGTAACATTAGTGATTTCTTAGCCAGTGTGGCTTTAGCTTGTGGTTTAACCTTTTGCGCCAGTTTTAGCCTTTAGCCCATGGTTTAGCTTTTAGCCCATGGTTAAGCCTTTAGCCTGAGGTTCAGCCTTTCATTTGTGGTTTAGTCTTAAGCCTGTTTTTTAGCCATCAGCCCGTGATTTAGGCTTTACCTCATGTTTTAGCCTTTAGCTTATGCTCTATTACTTACTTGTCTTGCTTTCTTCTTCTCTTCTGTCCTTTTTCTGTCCGTCAGTTCAGCTCCAGTCTCCACCATCTCTACTAAATTAATCACAGAAATCGTTTTCAGCAGGGAAAAACACAGATCTCTCTTCTCTCCGCTAAACTTTGTCAGCTGGCGTGGTGTTGTCATGGAGACTTCAACGTGCTTTAAATCAATCAGGTCCTGTCTGATCTGATCAGGGAGCTAAGAAATGTCATTTAGAAATAATCTATATTGGTGCTAATAATGTGGTGCAGCTGTTAGACTTCTCTGTGCCTCACAGCAAGAGGGTCACTGGTTATGTACACTACACTGTGTGTAGTTTACATGTTCTCCCCGTGCATGCGTGGGTTCTCCCCCAGGTACTCCAGCTTCCTCCCACAGTCCTAAAATACACTCATCAGGTTAACTGGTGATTCTAAATTGCCCATAAGTATGAGTGTGAGTGTGAAAGGTTGTCTGTCTCTGTGTGTCAGCCCTGTGATTGGCTAGAGACCAGTCAAGGGTGTACCCTGCCTCTCACCCAAAGACAGCTGGGATAGACTCCAGACACCTGTGACCCTGAACAGGATAAGAGGGATAGAAGATGGATGGATGGATGGATGGATGGATGGATGGATGGATGGATGGATGGATGGATGGTGCTGATAATCTAATTTTAAGTTGTGGATCAAGGTCTTTGCACACTGCGTCTATTTAATTTTTTTCTTTCAAAATAATTTTTTCAGAACAGGTTTGATTTTCTGCATTTTTTTCAGATGCATCCAGGTCATCAGGGTTGACAAAAATGTCCCATGAGATGGGCCAACACATTTTCTTGTATATGTGTCCATGTACCTGCGTATGTGTGGGTGTGTGCACTCCAACATCAATCACACTAACAGCTGCTGCTCAGGATCAGTTACTTGATCACTGCTCTATGATTCCATTTTTATCATACTGCAAATTCTCACAGTTAATTGGATTCAGTGTGAAATATGTCTTTGCATGACTTTTTTTTTCAGATTCTGAATCCAAAAAACTGCATCTGAAAACGATGGATTCAGTGTGCAAAGACCTTTAGGATCAGGCAGATATCTAGATGTGAGAAAGTCTTGACAGGGACTTTAAGAATCCTTTGTTTGGGTTTATCCCCCATCCTTAGTCGCAGACCCCACATCATGAAGCAGTCTGCACTCGTTGGTTTAGTTTTTCAGTTATTTCTGTTTGCAGTGAGTAGATCTGACTGCGTTTTATCTGATTGACATCCCCGTTTCCATCTGCAGTAATCTGACATCTCAGGAGTAAACTGGTTGGACAAGGAAGTCTTGGCTGGATGATGTCAGAATTACTGAAGAGCTGGAGTAATTTCCCAGAAGCCTCCTGTTCAGAGGATGATACATAAAGTGTTTTTTGTTAACTCCTGTGATTGTCTCCTAAACCTCCCCGTGTGAACCAGTAACACCCTTTGGTGATGATTCATTTGGCTTAATGGTTGAGTCAAGCGGTGACTGTGGAGGGTTTCCATGCCAGGGGTCAGTGCAGTTGATTGTGGTGTATTGATCTGTGGCCGACGCTGTCCATGGAGACACTGTGCTGATTTACAGCTTCAGATAATGAGGTCAAGACCATGTGGTGCCTGGATATTACTTTAAAAATAAAAATGGCTGTCCACATTCATCTGTGGAAAGACTTGTTCTTAACTGATCGATGATTATCTACACTTTCCATGTTAAATCTTCAGTCAGGCAGCAACATTTTTCCAGCTGTTGTACAGTCAGTCTGGGCTTCAGTTTCATCTGTTTTGATGGTTTTAATCGATAAACATTTAATCTTTACTTTCAGTCAAAATCTTTTCCCTTTATATTCATTCATAATAATGTTTGGTTGTGTTCTTCAGGACCCAGAATTAACCCAAGGTTTGCTAACATCTCCACCACAGTAACATCAAATCTTTTCCTCGCACCCTTAATTCACACATTTCTTTAACATCTTACCATCGTGAATGTGAGAGAGGAACGTCGTCTCACCGCTCTGCCTCCATCAGAGGTGGTGAGAGAGGCTTCACAGGGTGAGACAGGAACAGAGAGCAGGCAGTGTGCGTGTGTGTGTGTGTGTGTGTGTGTGTGTGTGTGCTCTCACACTCTAACAGGATGTGAAATCACACTCTGGGATACTGGTATAATGCTATTGTGAGGTATAACAGAGTGATGGAGGAGCTGTGTCGCAGCGTTAATGCTGAATTATAAAAAAAGGAAAGTAAAAGCAGAGTGATGCTCAGAGGGTGTGAGGGGAAGTGTTTTGTGTCTGCATGAAATCACACAGTTTGGATGAGAGTGAATAAATATGAATAAATACAAGGGAAAAAAAAGCCTACCTCCTCCCTCTGCGTCAGAATATCCTCTGTGATAAACTCCGTCCTCCTCTCTCCTCCTCTTTTCTCTGCCATGTGTAAACTGGACGGAGAATTGTAGCTGCAGAAAAGAAGCAGCATAAACAGTAAATGACTAAATGTTGAGTTTCCTCAAAATGCAGACTGCTTGGTGATGGAAATAAGATGTTTATGAGAATCATTTCTCTCTGAAGCTGACCCCCCCCTCATTTCCCCCTCTCTCGCTGCTCTCTGCTCAGAGTGTTTCCTACTTCACACCCTGCAGGGAGCGAACTGAGCTCCCATTTTGTCTGAACAGTGATTCACTGTGTTCTCATAAGCTGTTATACTTCTCACCTGTAGCTCACCTGCTAACACTCTCGGGTTTTCTTTGAGCAGCTCCACCTGGAGTCAGAAATAAAGGGATGAGATCTGTGAATCAGCTCATTAACCTGAGGAAACTCTTATTGAATATAAAGATAAATGTGTGCGGTTAAAAGGTTGAGTATTATTGCCAGTGTTTAATTGAGATTCACACAAAACACGTGCGATTATACAGCTATCTTACAGATCTTGCGTTACTTTGTGAATCTCATGGTACTACAGTTGGCCAATTTGTGGTTTAGTCAGGAAGTGACAAGAAGAAGGTGCTGTATATAGCACAAGGCTGGATGTCTTCAGTGTCTCAGACAACCTGTTTAAACAAACTAGAAGTTGAACTTATTCCATGTGAAGTTATTAAACTAAACCTGTTTTATGATCATGATGAGACGCTGAACTTAGGGAGTTGTGCTGAACCACGCTACTTGGGAAGAACAATCATCACGAGATGATTAAATGGTTAATATGATTGGCTGTTTGGCCTGTCAGAGGCGGGGCTTATGGGTAAATCAACTTCTCGCCCAGGGTTGGGCAATTAATTTTTACAGGGGTCACATGAGAAACCTGAATTGTTCCTGTGGGAAAGACCAACAATAATGTGAACTTAATTCAATATTAACTTTTTCCCATTCTAAAATAAATGAACTCATGTATTTCAATTAGCCGCTACTGGTGACCAGAGGAATAAGGATATTCTGTAAATTTCTGATTTGGCAATGTGAAGGACGGTTGAGAGGTGATGATCACTGAGAGAGGATCTGTGTTTGGATTTGTTGAACTTCATCACATGTTGCTGTTCATGCGCAGGGCTCACATGCACTAGTGTGTCCATACAGACATGATGCAAACGTCACTTCAAAAAAAAAGGAAACAGTTGTATTGCGTGCGCGGAATACTTTTTTTCTTTTTTTCATTTATGTTCTCATTTATGATTGTCCCCATGCTGGCCGGGACACCCAAAAAGCCACATGTGTTCTGGAGATACACTGCCTGGCCAAAAAAAAAGTCGCCACCAAAAAAAAAGGTCATACACTCTAATATTTCGTTGGACCGCCTTTAGCTTTGATTACGACACGCATTCGCTGTGGCATTGTTTTGATAAGCTTCTGCAATGTCACAAGATTTATTTCCATCCAGTGTTGCATTAATTTTTCACTAAGATCTTGCATTGATGATGGTAGAGTCTGACCGCTGTGAAAAGCCTTCTCCAGCACATCCCAAAGATTCTCAATGGGGTTAAGGTCTGGACTCTGTGGTGGCCAATCCATGTGTGAAAATAGTGCCTCATGCTCCCTGAACCACTCTTTCACCATCTGAGCCCGATGAATCCTGGCATTGTCATCTTGGAATATGGCTGTAACATCAGGGAAGAAAAAATCCATTGATGGAATAACCTGGTCATTCAGTATAGGTAGTCAGCTGACCTCATTCTTTGAGCACGTACTGTTGCTGAACCTAGACCTGACCAACTGCAGCAACCCCAGATCACAGCACTGCCCCCACAGGCTTGTACAGTAGGCACGAGGCATGATGGGTGCATCACTTCATCTGCCTCTCTTCTTACCCTGATGCGCCCATCGCTCTGGAACGGGGTAAATCTGGACTCATCAGACCACATGACCTTCCATTGTTCCAGAGTCCAATTTTTATGCTCCCTAGCAAACTGAAGCCCTTTTTCCCGGTTAGCCTCACTGATTAGTGGTTTTCTTAAGGCTACACAGCTGTTCAGTCCCAATCCCTTGAGTTCCCTTCGCATTGTGCGTGTGGAAATGCTCTTACTTTCACTATTAAACATAGCCCTGAGTTCTACTGTTGTTTTTCTTCGATTTGATCTCACCACACGTTTAAGTGATCGCTGATCACGATCATTCAGGATTTTTTTCTGGCCACATTTCTTCCTTGAAGACGATGGGTCCCCACTATCCTTCCAGTTTTAATGTGCTGGACAGTTCTTTACCCAATTTTAGCAGTTTCTGCAATCTCCTTAGATGTTTTCTCTGCTTGATGCATGCCAATGATTTGACCCTTCTCAAACAGACTAACATCTTTTCCACGACCACGGGATGTGTCTTTCGACATGGATGTTTAGGAAATGAGAAGCAACTCATTGCACCAGTTGGGGTTAAATAACTTGTTGCCAGCTGAAAGAATATCGCCCATGCAGTAATTATCCAATAGGAGGCTCATACCTATTTGCTTAGTTAAATCCAGGTGGCGACTTTTTTTTGGCCAGGCAGTGTACATCTTCTCTGTGAACTAATCAAGGATAAAACAATTTTGCTGTTTTAGATTTCAAATAAAAATCCTGTTCAGAGGACAGAAACCTGTCTCATCACTTCAGCAGTGGATGAAACAATGAGACTGTTAGAGAGATGATCTTTTGTCACGTGTGCACACAGACTCGGTCCTTTGGTTGACCACATCTCTGCATCTAGGGACACTCACTTCAGACGCAGATTGCTTATCTGAGAGATGGTAAGCCACAGATAAATTTCATTTTTAAACATGATTTATAAAAGATAAATGTGCCTATGATTAAATATTCTCTTTGATAAATGTTCATGAGCATCATTTATTGAAACTGAAATTCTAAAGATCCCAACTCTCCCATTCCAGTCCTGAAATCAAAACCCTGGAGTGGGTTGGATGTAAATGGTAAATGGTAAATGGACCAGTACTTATATAGCACTTTTCTAGTCTGTCTGACCACTCAAAGCGCTTTACTCTGTTAATCTCTTTCACCCATCCACACCACATTCACACACTGATGGTAGAAAAATCTACCTATTGAACCCAGTCATACTCATTCACACACTACTGAACAACAGTGGGAGCATTTTGGGGTTCAGTGTCTTGCTCAAGGACACTTCGACATGAGACTGCAGGAGCTGGGAATCGAACCCTCGACCTTCTGAGGCGACAACTCTACCACTGAACCACAGTCGCCCCGACTCTGTAGCGTCTCTGTTATGCACCCCTGGGGTGGAATGTAAACAGCGACCAGCACAAACGAGAACTCCTGTAACTCCTGCGAGTACAATGGGTGACAGTTCATGAAAAAAAAGGATTCCAGCTGAGGGCTACACATCCTCTTTAACACTGCTACATTAGTGCACCAACCTTCGTTTATATTAAAGAATGTTCTGCCTCCCCTCGTCTTCCCAGAGAGCTCTGTTACACGGGGGTGTGTTGTCATCCCTTCCCCTCAAAACAGAAGGCAAATGGGAAGATGAAGGGGGAAGGGAAAGAGTGACGATTGGGATTGGCCCAAAAGCCCACCAACACTCTTAGATGTAAACTAAGACACCTTCAGTTCAAGCTGTCTCTTTTTCCACAGCCTCTGTAAACCAGTCGTTTTAAACTCTCCTTTCCTTCAGATTCAGACTATCACATCCATGACAGATTGATGCAGACCTCCTCCTTCAACCCATTCATCTCTCCCCAACACCCAAAGGTCCTTCCACTGAGCTCAGCAAAGTCCTGTTCCCCATCTCATCCATCCAGAGCTTCAGACAGCAGCTCTCCACCACCAGCAGCGTCAGAGTCAGCTCATGGAATCACCTCAGTATTTCTTCCATCATTGATTCCTGAACTTTACCAGAATTGTTAATCCAAGAGTTACAGCCTGCTTATAAACAAAACCTCCTTAATTCAACTGTTTAAATGAAATCAGAGACATAAACCCTGTGTTCAGAGCCATGAGAAGTCTTAATGCTGTCCTCCTTTGTCTGTAGTGTTTGGAGTGGTTGACATCTATCATGGTGAGTTATAACAAATGTTTTCAGATGTGAAGTGGGATTTTAAACACTTCTATATATCAAATATAAAGAGAAATGACACAGGCTGTCATCCTCAAATGAATGAAGGTCTCAGCTAAAGCAGTCGCTGACCTAAACATGTTTCACACGCACACACACACACACACACACACACACACACACACACACACACACACACACACACACACACACACACACACACACGTCCCTGTGTCTCTGACTTCATAATAGTAAAGTGCAATGGTCCATAGCCAGCTGTATCCTGCAGGTACTTGTTCCACGAACCATCCTGACAGGTTTAACTAAGCAGTAATCTGAGGGCAGAGGTCATGATGGCTGCAAACTGTTGGTAGTTTTTTAGATCTGACTGCATGTGGTGATGCTGAAAAAAAGCTCAGAGGTAGACACTGTGCAGTGTTGGCCTAGCCTCAGCCTTTATATCTCAGCTTGTGTCAGCAAAGGCACACCCTCAATCTCTCAGAGGTCTTTATGACTCCACTTGGCTTCATACATCTTTGTAGATGGGCTGGCATAGATCACAGCATGAAGGCCAGTATGCTCTTTGGTTTTATTCTGTGTGTGTGTTCCTGAGTGTGTGTGGATGCAATCCTTGGCTGGATAAAGACATAAAGAGGGATGAAGAAATGAAGACATAAAGAACCAACGATTGGCTCGAGAACAAGATTGTTCCCGGGCTCCAGCGGGCATGCGAGCAGAAGTCATAACTCCAGCACTGATTAGCCTTTTCCTGTTTTACAGGCCCGCTCATCCAGAGGTTTAGAGGCTAGAGGAAGCTTGGCTTTTTAAAATGCTCCTCAGGTTAGGCATACAATATCTTTCTAAGGGAGTGCAATATAAAGAATCTGCAAGGTCAGTAAGAATGGAGTCTGTAAGAATGGAGTCTGGTGGGACTGAGTCTGGTAGTACTGAGTCTAGTAGGACCGAGTCTGCAAGAACTAATTCTGGGAGCAATAAGTCTGTAAGAACTGAGTCTGGTAGGACTGAGTCTGGTAGGACACAGTCTGTAAGAACTGAGTCTGATAGGACTAAGTCTGTAAGAATGGAGTCTGGTGGGACTGAGTCTGGTAGTACTGTGTCTAGTAGGACCGAGTCTGGTAGGACACAGTCTGTAAGAACTGAGTCTGGTAGGACTAAGTCTGGTAGGACTGAGTCTAGTAGGACCGAGTCTGCAAGAACTAATTCTGGGAGCAATAAGTCTGTAAGAACTGAGTCTGGTAGGACTGAGTCTGGTAGGACACAGTCTGTAAGAACTGAGTCTGATAGGACTAAGTCTGTAAGAATGGAGTCTGGTGGGACTGAGTCTGGTAGTACTGTGTCTAGTAGGACCGAGTCTGGTAGGACACAGTCTGTAAGAACTGAGTCTGGTAGGACTGAGTCTGGTAGGACTGAGTCTGTAAGAACTGAGTCTGATAGGACTGAGTCTGTAAGAACTGAGTCTGGTAGGACTTAGTCTGGGAGGACTTAGTCCGGGAGGACTGAGTCTGTAAGAACTGAGTGTGGTAGGACTTAGTCCGGGAGGACTGAGTCTGTAAGAACTGAGTGTGGTAGGACTTAGTCCGGGAGGACTGAGTTTGTAAGAACTGAGTGTGGTAGGACTTAGTCTGGGAGGACTGAGTTTGTAAGAACTGAGTGTGGTAGGACTGAGTCTGGTGGGACTGATGTTGTGTCTCAATCACGGGGCTGCAGCCTAAGAAGACCAAATTTGCAGACTGATTTCAACCATCACAGCCTTGTGTTGAAGGCTGTCCCATTCCAAAGGCTCCTCCAAATGCAGAAGACAAATCCATCCAGCTCATTTTTTGCATGTCGTGAAGGAAGGATTTAAGTGGATCCTTCATGGCCTCACATATCTGAAGATTCATTGCGTGTGAATGCTGACGATGATCGACAGGTCTGAACTCCAAGAGGACTCCTGTTTTAGCCAGCTTTGAAGGATTTCTGGCCCCAACTGTGATTTTATTTGCTTAAAAGATGGATGAAGATTTTGTTTTACTGTAGAAAAATATGCTGTTTGGGCTCTTTGTCATTAATATACAGAGAGGAAATGCTTCTTACATCATAAACATTCTTCTCATTATGGCAAAATTGTCAGTCATGTTTTTTTGTTTTTTTTTTTTCCGCAAGGGAGAAACTCTGCAGTCACATGACCAGAGCTGATCACAGGTGTGTACATTTGATGCTGAAGGGAGGCAATCAATGACGTTACATCCTCTAGTGGACCAACATGTCCATCACACACTTTGTCATGGTACCGGGTTCATGTAAAGTCAGCTTTTATGACAACTGGGTATTTTCGGACTAAACTCAAATGGAACCATGTAATTGTAAAACCCCCTAAAAAAACCCAACCTGATACCTCTTTGAGTTGATCAAATTATTTTACATCAATTCAAAACCAAAAAGTTGTTTTTAAAGCTTTAACACAAACTAATTCCATTCCCAGTGTCCTAAAGCATCAGAAGGGGTCAGATCTTCAACATGGATACGTTTCTAGAAATGTAGAAATGATACGTAGTCTTCATTCAGAAACGTGCATAGCTGACGTTTTGACATTTTGCAGACATGTAAAATGTCTACATTTTGCTTGGTTGGAAGTACAGACTGCAGTGTGTGCGTTCGCTCCATGCATATTAATGTCATTTTTGACATTTAGAAATACCACATAGATATTTTTAGGAGATATCAGGGTGATTTAGGAACCAAAAAATGAGCAATGAAGGAGAATCCCTGAGCTCCAGCTCCAGATCTCTATTTTTGTGCTCTGAATGTTATGCAAAAATTCAAACACCAGGTGGGTATACTTTAATCTTTTATTACCAGGTGTGGTCAGAGAGCAGAATGGCATTATTTGAAAAAATAACTGAAGTGTGTGGACAGACACAGATCTTGAAAAACACAGACTGACAGCTGCAGACTTATTGTCTGTGGCCACATGGAGAAAAATGAGCTGCTCAGATACCTGTGGAAAGGTTACCAGTGAGGTAACCACCATAAACAGCTTCTGCAGCACATCTGAAGGTTAATCTTTGAAGAGCATGTGTGTATGTGGAAGTGTGTGTGCCAGCTTATGAGTGTGTTCATGTATTCCTCTATGCACACACTGCAGGGGTATCACAGAGTGATGGACTTGTAAGTTAGCTGACACCGTTCAGCCAATTAATGCTAACAGAGAATGACATTGGTGACAGGGTTCCGTTGACTGGGCCGGCCCGCTCTGTGGTGAAGGGGCTTCTTATTGATCCACACTCTCACATGCTGCCTGCTCTCACAGCTTCAATTCACTGGAAATTAGCTGGATGACACCTTGGAGATGTTTCAAGCTTCACAGAGTGCTTTGGAGAGTGAGGCCATCTATTGAAGGTGAAATACTTAACAGGGTCAGATGCTCTTTAGCTCTGAAGCAGCTCTGAACAGTCCCAACGGTAGCTTCTGTAGGGCTAACATGAGGTTTGTACACACGGGGTTCAAAAACAGCAAGATAACCAACATCACCCAAGAGGTAGGGATATTTTTAAAAGCTTAGTTGTATTTTTCCCCTCTTCTGTCAGTTAGTGAAAGCAGTGGTTTTTACCCATAGGTGACCTGGTCAGCTCGGCCGCAGCAGAACAGAAGCTGAAGGCTATCAGCTGCTGCAGACAGAGACAATTTTATCACTTAATCTGAATAAAGACAAGACAGCCCAACCCAAACACCACTATCAGAAGGAGTTTACGCTATGTTTAGATACTTTCTGTCCAATGTCAGCAGACGGCAAACATGTTTCACTTTTATTTTCAGACACAGCACATGTGTGTTCCTCCGTCTGCAGCTTCTATTGGGTTTATAACCTGTTCCCCCTCTGGAGGATGTAGAAGTATTTGTAGATGAAGCCATTCTTTGTTTGTAATCAGTAAGGTTTAAATCATTGTGGAGCAGTCTGAGGCTCAACCCTGCTCATACAAAACGAACATGCACAGACCATGGACACACCCTGTTTCAAATACTCCTGTTCACTCATTCTTCTTTTCATTATCACCCCCCCCCCCCCCACATCCCTCTCTCTCTCTCTCTCTCTCTCTCTCTCTCTCTCTCTCTCTCTCTCTCTCTCTCTCTCTCTCTCGTTCTCTCTTTTGTTTTTATTTATTTATTGTTTTGATCTTCGGAAATTTATCATGCAGTTTTTTTTTTATTCAATACTTTATTGGTTTGTTGTTTGTTTGTTTGTTGACACAATGAATATAATTTATCGAATAAAATCATAGTGAAGTATAAAACAGTCCAACAATAAAATTAAACCTGTGCAGAATTAAAATTGATCATAGATAAATAATAATGATAAAGATAATAAATGAGTTCTGTATGTAATATAACCATACAGTAAATTACTATTAAAGCCTATGGATGACTATTTACATGTGTATGGCATCAGATGGTTTCAGGACACAGGTGATTCTAGCACCACCAGTTTTTTTAACAGTATGTCCTTTTTAACAAGCTAGAAAAGTGTCAAACCATACAGTACTTTTTTGAAAAGTTATGTTTTAAAAACAAAATCAAAGTGGTAGTAAAATGCAAATACTTCACATATGTGATAATGAAACTGCGTTTAAAAAACTGAAATTTATCTTTCTTAGCCAGGCAGCTCTCTGGGTACTCGGCAGCCCCTGCTTCAGGATGCGTGCTGTTCTGGACTCTGCTAGTTCTGGTTTTAATGTTTCTCAGGGTCTTTTGCCCCAGTCAGCTGCCTCTCCTCCTCTGTGGATCTGCTCCCAAACCATACAGGTAGAGCAAAGGTGAGGATGCTCTCAACCACTGCCAACTGAAACAGCAGCAAACCTCTGCTGGATGCTCCACACTTCTTTAACTGCTTTAAACAGAGCGCTCTGTGGTGGGCCTCCACCCCCAGGAACATTCATCTGTCCACTCCACATGCCTGTGGAGCCTGGGTGTTGGTGGTCAGGGTTTGTGATGTTGTGTTGTACCCTCTCTGAGCTGGGTCCTCTCTGGACGTACGGTTGTCGTGGATTGTTGTTAACACCAGAATCACAAACTCTTAATTCTTTACTCTCACTGCTGCTGTTGTTGTTGATGCTTTGTTTACACTGTGCTCAGTTGGTACCTCTAAGCTCAGCTTATTGGACAATCCACTGAAGATTCCTGCAGACCTCTGGATATTTAACCCTTCGCCCGCTATGACTGAGAATGCTCATCAGCCCTCTCGTTTCCACCAGTGCTGTGACTGAGAATGTTTGGTTTTTGTTGGGGATACACTGATGCAATTTCAGCCACCAAAAATTTTTGTCTGAAAATGGCCCAAAAGTGCATTTTTGTTTTTTGGCTGAAACAATGCAGCCAAAACAGCATGCTGTGATGACACAAGTTAAAACCTGCACGCTCTTGTCTGGATAAAGGCCAACATATTTTAAAATATCTGAGCAGGACACAAGGACTCGGCACTCTGAACTAGATGAGGGGCATACCTCTCATAGATCAGATCTATACCCTGTTCTTTATTGAACAGACTAAACAGCCTCATTTATCTTAATTGTATGACAGAAAACGAGATGTAGCATCTCAAGAGGCTAACCTCTAATAAATCAGACGACCGGTCTATGGTTCATGGATCTGTCACTAACTTTAGTTCACACTTTAGTCCACTTGTCTCCTCTTACCTCCCTTCCTTCGCCCACACACCCAACACAGCATGGTGTGGATTTGCTGTTCATCATGAGACCGGGGTCCACATTCAAGATTTCCTGCTGCTTAACAGAAGGTTTTTTCTTGCCGCCATGATGGAGGGATTCATGATTGGCTATTTGGATTCATGTTGGGTGTTGGATTTATATATTTGTATATATATGTATATGTGTATCTTTATATGTATATATGTATCTATGCATATATGTATATCCTTAAAATGAGGAGCTTTGTGCTCTATTGTAAAGTGTCTTGAGATAACACTTGTTATGAATTGGGGCGATACAAATAAAGATTGATTGATTGATTGAATTCTCACAACCATCACAAGAGAAAAGAAAGAAAAATCTGTCTTTTTAAAGCTCTCCCACAGCATCTCTGTGAACATCTAACCTCATGTTGAATGATTTCAGAAGCAGTAATTTCTACAATAAATTCAGCACTGGGGGAAAGGTGGGGAACATTAAATTCAGCGGACTAACAGTTAAAACACAGAGGGAAGCAGAGGAAGCAGAACTGAGGAGGGAAGAGAGCTGGAAGACGATGGAGGTTTTTGGAGAGATGATAAGAGCTGTGTCTCTCCTCTCTCATGATGAACAGCGTGAGATTTCTGATAAATAAAGAGGAGCTAACAAGCCAAGAGTCAGGCTGTAGGGCTGTTATTGTGGTCAAACTGAGGTTTAACAACATGAGTCACATTTACAGTAAAATAAAGACAGACTGAGATTTAAAATGTACATGCAGAAAGATATAAGATATGAACCAGAGGTCTGTTCATCAGCAGCATTTCTATTTCCATGTGTGCCATGATGGTAAAAGCACATGGAGATGAAAAGCCTCATTGTCTCCACTTCTCTTTGTGAAACTTTCATGACTGTGGTGCAGTCGGCCCAGGCGGCTCAGGAGACCTCCTGCTTATTAAATCCTGTTTTTACTGTTGACAGTGGTGGTGGTTGTCTGTCGATCAGTCAGCAGAGCCTCGCATGAGCGGCCCGACTGAAAAACAGAGACAGACACTGCCAAGAGGAGAGGAAATAAGATTTAAGGCTGAAACGGAGACAGAGGCGACCAGAGGAAGAGAAGAGAGGAGGGACAAAGAGGCGTTTTAAGCTGGCAGAGGAGCGCAGTGATCATCCGTCAGATGTTCTGAGCAGATATGTGACTTTTATCACGTCTGCCTTTGCTTTTTAAGAGCCTGTGAGCCTAATGGACCCATATACAATGCCCTGTTCTCCTCAACGTGTCAGCTTCATAGATTACTGTTTAAAGCATCATCCTTCTTGTTAATGGAAATCCAAATGGATGTGATGCTGTGAACACATTCATTTAGTCCTGTGTGTGAAAAGGGACTGAGCAGTGGCAGGTAAAGCTGGTGAGCCTTAAACATCCTGTTACAATGGACTCCTTTGTGTTTTTTGCAGAGCTGTTTTTGACTTCAAATTTAATCAAAAACAACACACAGAGAAGAGGTTTGAAAACAATATTCAGTCAGGACCAAATAACCTGAAACACTTTTACAGATTTAGAGCTGTTTTCCTGGTCTATATATAAAACTGGGATTGGAATATCAATAGTTATGTCAGCTATATATATATATATATATATATATATATATATATATATATATATATATATATATATATATATATATATATATATAGCACCTTTCCTTGGTATATGGCACCAAGCATTTCCCTTGTATGTGAGTAATATTTGATCTGGAGGATCTTTACTTTGACTTCAGTAATGAAGCTCCTCTCCATCGTTGATATGTTTCTTTGGGTGAACAAACTCATTTCTTTTGTGCCTGACTCGACCATCAGAAACAGACCTGGACGTGCATAAAAGACAGCAGGCCCCCTTAGGTGTGTGCATTACCTGTCAGAGGAAGACCCCAGCAGTATGTGATAACCTTTGATAAGAAGGCACAGGCCAAAAGCAAAGGGAACAAACAGACATCATCAAAAATGCTTTGAAGATAAGAAACACAGTGAGAGAGGAGGGGAACAGGTCTCTTGTATCTCTATTGTCATCTGAGGAAATGAAGATGAACTGTCTGAGCACACGGGAGCAAAGACTGTGTGACATATCAAAGGGCTGCTGGTGTCAGACTGACTGCAGAACCCCCCCCCCCCCCCACACACACACACACACACACACACTCGCACACAGGCCTCACATTTTCTCTCCCCCATGTTTCTTTGATTTCTGTCATCTCACCTGTCGTCCTTCACTCCCTCCCTCCATCACTTAAACTCTCTCTTTCATGTTGCTGCCTGTCTCCGTCTTCCTTTCACCAGCCTCCATCTATTCTGCGTTTCATTAAGATGTTTCTTCAGCCTTCATCAGTGAGAACCTTGTGACGGAGGGCAGAAGGGAAAAAGCCTCTTCACACACACAGAGCACTCAGACAGACCTGGACTTCCTCCTCCTCCTCCTCCTCCTCCCCCACACTGAAAGCAGAAATCAATCCAGTCTGCTTACAATTACACCTTTATTGTCACACTCAACAGCTTCCAGTCCAAGAATAGGCACATAATAAAGATCCCTGAGGTTCACTGCCAAATGAGGCAGCATCAGATGGCAACTAAGCAGAGAAGATGAGTGTGAAGCCCAGACAGTGTTTGAGGAAGCAGCATGCTGGGATTCATCATGTGTCTCAGACAGCTGTGCTGAGAAACTTCACTCTGTTATCAATCATCGGTGTGGTCACCTCATATTGATTGATCAGGTCAAACTGCTCTAATTTACTCCCATCATCCCCTCTAACTGCTATTGATGTCAAATTAAATACCCACATGTCTCCACACACAGATGGGTAATTCTGTTAAATATGAACCGTGTGGTGTATCACTGACGGTCCTTTAACTTAGAGACATTTCACTTCTAAACCTCCACTGAGCGAGAACAGAAGAGAGGACACAGGAAGACAGGGAGTCATGTTTGTTGAAAACTTGACCGTGTTTACCAGCATTTCCTGTCAAAATGGCTTCATATTGTTGAACCAGCAGATCAGATCTGTCTCCGTTCCATCAGGACTTTGGAGCTAATAGGTTTCAGCTATGGACTGCAAATACATCAGATGCGTCTCCAGTCTGGCTATGCTCCGTTGCGTGTTGACTACATTTGTCAACTTGCATCAATCCTCTCCTGGTTCATGTTGGAATGTAAAACCTCAAACCTGTTGACTCCTGGTCTGGCACTGCTCATTATGGAGTCACAGACTCCAGTCCATGTCTCGATTTCAGCCACCCTGCTTCTTCTTCCTACCTGCACATGTCTGTGCCTGTCTGTGCCTGTCTGTGCCTGTCTGTACCTGTCTGTTCCTGTCTGTGCCTGTCTGTACCTGTCTGTTCCTGTCTGTGCCTGTCTGTTCCTGTCTGTGCCTGTCTGTACCTGTCTGTTCCTGTCTGTGCCTGTCTGTGCCTGTCTGTTCCTGTCTGTACCTGTCTGCGCCACCTATTTAAATGTGAGTGCTTGATCAGCCCATTCATTTCATCCCTCAGTGTGCCGCTTCGTTGGTCCAATTCTGTACATATGCTTACGTGTTACCACACACACATAGTGTTTATGTGTGTGTGTGTGTCAGTGATAGAGAGAAACAGATTAGCAGAGAAGCTTGCAGTATGATCACTGCACACCTCATCTCACACACAGAGTAGTGTAACTCTGTAACTGCTGTGGAGGATGATACTTCACTCCATTCAGGGAACTGTTTCCTGGTGAAGAGTTTCCATCAACGTTCCTTAAGGTCAGGTTCCACAGTCTGTTTATTTGTGAGGACTCCCCAATCAGTGTCTGAATGTGAACCATAAACCTGAACAGTCTGTTTGAAACAGGTCTGCTGTGGGTGGAAAGTAACTGTTGGTATAACCCAGTGGTTCAGTGTTCTCATTTCCTCCCCCATCATGACCATCACTGACAGAGACACATTCACACTATCAGGCTCAAAGAAGACCAGGACCAGGAGTTCTGAAACCAAGTCCATCACAGCTGGGCTCATTTTATGCCTCAAATACACCAGACGTGTCTGTAGTCCAGCTCCACTCTGTTGCGTGTTGACTGTTTGTCAGCTTGCACCGGCTGCATGTTTAGTCACGTGACTGACAGACAGCTAGAGTCACAGACGGGGAGTTTTCATGGTAACTCACGATCCCACGAGTACGTATGTGATATAAAATGAAGACACAAACACACATGAGTACACTGATCGTACTGAGGGCTTTCAAGCAGAGTGATTGGCTGGGATCTGTGGCTTTTGTGAGTGGGTGAGCTCATTGAAGGAATCTTTTATAATGACTTCTTTTGATTCATCCTCTGGTGAGTTTGGTGTTCTGATATCTAACTTGAACTACTGTTACTTTGTGGGCTCCACCACAGTGATGAGCTTCTCCTCATCCATGTTTGATTAACGTCTGACCTGTCTGACCACAATGGAGCGGATCCAGTGTGAGTCAGCACATTGACTTGAATGGAAACCTATCTGATCTGGTGCCGTGATAGAGCGAAGCTGGACTGCAGACACTTCTGGGGCCCATAGCACAAAGCACAGTCAGCGTATCCAAATTAACCCAAATGAACAGTTTACAAAATAAGCAGTTGGACTCGTATACACTCTCCCTCTTTAATAAAGAAAGCCCCCAAACACACTGAATGAAGTGTAGGAATGACATGATAGAATAATGTGCTGTTTCACATCAAGCATTACATCCTTTGATGTGTCAAGCATTATGTGTTGTCTTTGAATGTATGAAAGGAGCTTTATGAATAAAGTTTCATTGCTGAGTATCCCTTCCTGGTATATTAACTCTAACTGGTTAAGTTTGATTTAGGGCAGTCTGAAGCCTGTATGCATAGTGTGAGAATGTTAAAGCAGCACAAGCAGTGTTCTTCATACATTTCCTCACTCAGTTACCGTGCTTCAGACCATATGCTTCATATATTAATTTTACAGTGTGCAACTTCCACCCTGGATTTTATAGGATCAGATTCAACCTCAAACCTATCTTGCTCTGGAGCAGGTTAGCTGTTCAGAATAAGTCTCCATGGTGATCTACCAAGATAAGAACTGAACCGGCTTTGTGCTACAAATAAACCAGGGTTAACCCTGAAGTTACCTGGCTAAAATATTAATCCTGCTTTGTGCTATAGGCCCCTGGTGTATTTCAGATGTTATCGTGGAGGGAGGGAGGGGGAATAAAAACACTGTGGCTGTTCCACCAATCAGAAACAATCAGCTTGCAAGGCCCGTCCCCAAAGTGCCTGGACCTCTGGACACCCCTTTAAATGGCCCAGAACTAAATACAGACCCTAGTTCCAGCAATCAGAAAGCACACAGTTCTTCAAAAAGACCCTAGTTCCTGGGGAACATTCCTGCTGTCAAAAACGCGCCTTCATAATTTTGTTTAGTTTATTCAAAGAATCTTCATAATCAGCTCGCAAACTGATGAATTGAAATGATCTGAGCACAGAGAAAACAGAGTGTTATAAAAAAGAAAGTTCAAAAGGACTCATCAAAGACCTGACATGTTAAACCCTGAAGATGCACGAGTCCCAGGGGGAAACTCCATCATCAACTCACACCTTTTGCATTTTATAGCCCTCTCCTCTCTTCCCAGGGGGCTTGAGGATACGTAAATGCAGCATTTTTTACTGGCTTGGACCAATTAGACATGATTGATACGGCTGAAATTACCACCCTTACCGTTGAGGTGGGTTAATGAGAGGAAGGAGCCCACCCTCCCTCACCCCACGCTGTCTGTGAAGCCTCGGCAAAGGAGCAGAGTATAATGGATGAAGGCATCTGTCTTCATAATGGTAACAATGAGGTGTGTGTGTGTGTGTGTGTGAGTGTGTGTGTGTGTGTGTGTGTGTGTGTGTGTGCAAAAAAAAGAAAGTAGGTAAACAAGAAAGTGCATGCTCGTTATTACCTGACTGTGATTTACGGTGAGGCTAAGTGACACGGGGATAATGATTAATCAGGGATCAAGACGTCACTGAGTGAAGTTTTATTTCCAGGTTAACAAAGAAGCAGCAGAAATCACTGTTTGTAGCTCAGCAGCTATTTTCATCCAACATCCAAGTGTGTCAGCGTGTTGATGCTTCCATCTCAAATGTGTTCATCATGTCTGTAAAGTTGTCGTTACATAGCACATTCATGTTTCATGTTTTTGGTTTCCTGTTTTATTTTGAAATGTCTAATCCTTGTCTCTGTCTCCTAGATGTGTTCCTGTCTGCCCTGCCCTGTCTGTCACACCTGATTCCTGATTGTCTTCCCCAGCTGTGTGTCATCACCCCTCATTACCTCTTGTATTTAACCTCATGTCTCACTGTCTCATCTCCAGTTCGTCGTACCTCACAGTCTTCGTCCCAGCCTTGTATCATAGTCTTGTCATAGCCATTGTGAACCTTGCCTGATTCTTGTTTAGCCTTTTGCCTACCTCTGCCTGTTTTGGACTGATTCTCCACGTATGACCTCTGCTAGTCGGACTGCCGCGTTTTGTGTACCAAACCCTGCCTGGCTGACTAACTCCTCTGTGTACCAAACTTGTTGAATCTTAGCCTTTTTTGTGTGCCGTTTCTTGTGTCTTGATGGCAGGCCAGGTGAGGCCTTGATTCCTACAGGCTAAACTTACTGAACTACTGAACTGATCTGTTAAAACTATGTCACTAAAGCACACGAGGAGTCCAATCATCAGAAGAGACCGTTCAGCTGAATCTGAGATACTTTATTCAAAGCAGGCAAATCTGAACAAAGTAAATGAGTTGTGAGCTCTGCAGAATACCTAAGCAACTGAAAACATGACCAACAAGTAGCATTTTTATAACCCAGAGGACGGTTATTTCTCCTCGCTCCTGTCTCCGGATTGGTCGTCACTGTCAAAGACAAGTCTCCTTTAGGTTAGCTCCCTATAAGGAGGGAAGATCCTTCCTGATCGATGCAGAGGCTAAAAGTAGAGACGATTGCTGTGGTCATACTGAAGAATCTGCTGTGACTCAAATTGAGCATTATTCAAAGGTGTCATCATGAGTTTGCTTATATACTTTGGTTTTGAACCTGGTTGCAACAGTTTTCCTTCTTTGACTTTGATCCCATGTTGGTTAATGCATCCTTCAGAGTCCAGCTGGTCATCTTAAGTGGATCAGATGTCTGTGAGCCTCAGCATCGAGGCCTGTCCAGCCTCAACGGCTTCTCACTAGGGCATAGATCAGCAGATTTATGGCTTTGTTTTTCACTCTGGGAGACAACTGCAGACTATAACGGGCATGCTGCACCTTTGCTTCACTCGTCTTTCACTGTGAAAAAATCTTCTACAAACTCTGCTTGTTTATTAAACTCTTCTTGTCGTCTGGAACCTGAGTCTGTCTTTGCGTTTGTGTCCTATCTGGGTCAAAGTTTATGACAGTTCATTAAAAACTGTTTTTTTTTTATTATTCTTTTTTATTTCTCTCTAAGCATCTGGCATCCTTCAGACAAAAGAGGTTGTTGATTAACTTTGAGTCCTTGTTGCTTCACACCATGGGCTCTCCCTGCTCAGTTCATGCACTGATCTAAAGAAGGAACATCTTTGAGTTTGAAAGCTGTTTAAAGTCAGACAGTGCTTACACTGATCACTTCTGTCATACTGCAGAAATCGAAGATCAAATGTTTGTTAGTTTAAGGTCTTCTAAGAACATTTGGGCAAAAAATGAAAAAGCTTAAAATGCCAAAGAAAGATATTCACCTGACATTGGACAAAGTGATCTTTATTTCAAGGACTTACGTGGCTGCATCATATGAAGTTAAGCGACTCTTGAATATATTGTTAACAGTTCAGTGTGTCGGCAGTTTGGAAGTTAAAGTTTGGTGAAGCAAAACGCTGCTCTCCTCTCTTGAATCTATGTGCACATTTCTGATGTCGCTGGTCCTAACCAGGTGAGCTTTCTTCTTATCTTGACCCGTATTAATACAGGTATGAATAGCCTGTCTCTTGTTTATGTCAGTTAATCTCCACCTTCACAGGCTCTATAGTTCCTCTGATTCCCTGTGTGGGATTTTCCTACAGAGGAAACACAACACAATAACACTTAAAAGCTAACAAGTCAAAACTGAAGAAAGCTAATGAGCGAGAGATGTCCCAAGCAGCTTTTCTGGTGGAATAGAATAGAATAGAATAGAATAGAATAGAATAGAATAGAATAGAATAGAATAGCTTTATCAGATCATTAGTGCTGCACGACTGCAAAATTGTGATTATATTGGACAATATTGCGATTACAATGAAAAGTAATATGAGGCTCCATGCTTTGCTATAAAGGAACATGCAGACATTATTTGTAGTTGTGAAATATGTATTTCTCAATTAAGAACACAGATTTTAATTTCATACATTTTTAGATTTTGATAAAGCTTGTACAGTAGCTACTGTTTTAGTACACTTCAGTAATGTTTAGTTCAATTTTAGTTTTAAATGATTTCTTTCTTTTAATGCTTTGGTTTAAGTTGAGTTTTATTATCAGTTCTTATTTGTAAATGATGTGGCCTATAGATCCTTATTTCAGTTAAGTACTGAAAACTGAGGTTTAACTCCTTCACCTTCAGACTTGTTTACTAAGTAAATCCTACTTGTAAAGCAGCTGTTCTCTTACAAAACAAATGAGGTGACAGTTGGTAAGGAGACATCTCAGGGTACATAAACTGTTTTGGTTTTTTTGTGATTCATGCTCACTGTTATGGTCAATGAAAGGCTGATGGGAATTCTCAGGCTTATTAAGCAATAATTTTTTTTTTTAATATCAGTTTTCTTGCACACCTCTGCATTCTGCACTGTGACTTTTACCCTTCTTTTTTGCCATTTTACTTTCTTTTATTTTTAGTTTACTATTGTTATTTTTTGCTCTTTTAATTAATTTTTAAATAGTTTCTTTTAATATGTTTTTTCGCTATGTGAAGCACTTTGAATTGCCTTGTTGCTGAAATGTGCTATATAAATAGCAATAAAATCACCTTAATAAGTGAGTATTTCCATGTAGATTCTCATCCATCCAGGTCATGGTTATTCTGACGATGTAAACAAAGGC
>CM061149.1:34354614-34439614 GCA_030710495.1 Labroides dimidiatus | reverse complement strand
TGATAAGCTCCATCACTTAGTTGGGCAGTAGGTAGGGATCTCACCGCTACAGGTGGCTGGATGTGGGCTGGGAGGGCTGCGGGTTGTCAGTCTCCTGGCGGTCTCATGGGGCATGGGGCTTGGCTGACTGCCGTTGGGGCGGCTGTGTGTCCGGCTGGATGGAGAGGTTGGGCTGGGGTGGAGAGGTTGGGCTGGGGTGGGGGGGTTGGGGGCGCCCCAGCAGCAGTGAGTGGGGGCTACTGGTGGGCCTTGGGTGGGGGCCGCCAGCCCTGGGCTGGATAGCTAGGCAACTCCATCGTGGGTTGGGAGGTGGGTTGTGGGCTCTGGTGCCTGGGGGCTGCCCTCTGTCCTGGAGGTCGGGGGCAATGTGTGTGTGTGTGTGTGTGTGTGTGAGCACATGTGTTCGTATGTATGAGTGTGTGTCTGTACATGCGCACATGCAAGTATGTGTACATATCTGCGTGCATATATATATATATATATATATATATATATATATATATATATATATATATATATATATATATATATATAGTTAACTATTATTGCTGTGCTCATTGTTGCTAATGATCTCTCCAGTTCATTTCTCCACAGGTGCCCCTAGTGATTGTTGAGTCAAAGACCTCAGGTTAATGTTTCTTTTCAGGCTCAGCAGCTGGTTGTTTGGTTCTTCTGTCTGTATTCATTTGCTCAGTTGTTGTGGTTGTTCTCTACTGTTGTTTTGTTGTTTCTCTTTCCCTCCTATTTTCCTCCCTCTATACACTCTTCCCTTCTGTCTCTATTTCTCTTCTGCTGTGTCATTTAAAACACAAGGGGAGCCTTTTACACAAACGGCTCCTTTTGGCAAAGTAAATCTGTTCTGCACAAATACGACAGCCAGACCACAATTCTGTTGTTGTGATGCTGGACAGGACGGGTTACAGAACCAGAAGAGTACTTTAATCAGAGGGCTAAGACTTCAGTCATATTTCACAGATTAAGGATTTTACCCATGTCAAATATCTGTTTCAAAAATAATTAAAAAAAAAAAAAAAAAAATGAAATTAAGTCCAGAGTTTAGACTCTCCTAGCTGAAAAGCCTCCAGAACTCACTCATATATCACTATCAGGCAGAACCAGCATCTAACAGCAACAAACAGACAGAAACACAGCCACTGGTCCAGTATCATGTCTCACAAGAGCAAGACTGAACACACTTAATTCAGTACAAAACTCACCTGAGTTCAAGACAGTAAAAAACTGAACCAACCTCAGCCCGAGCTGACCATCCTGTTGTTACAGCCCCTCTTTAACACAGGTTAAACACGACCGCAACTTGAAAATGACTGGAAAAAAGTCATCAATCCATCTCATTCATTTTCATTTGCTTACAAGCTGCACAGAAAAGATCATAAAGTATGTCAGGCTTCTTCTTATTTGACTTGTTGTGTTTCACACATTAAAGAACCAGCGGCTTCAGTAAACTCCCAGTTAGCCCAGTTAGCTTATTAGCTATCATTAGCAGCTCACAGCCACATATCCTCCACACAAACACCAACAAAAAACTGTATTTGAAATGAAACATGTTGCTCACCTGTTGATGATGTTGGTCCTCATGAGCTGATGAGTTCAGCTGCAGCTGTTCACCCTCATCTTTAACATCCAGCCGTCAGGCTTTAGCCTCGCTGTGGAAAGTCAAACAGCTCCTCTGGTTCAGGAAGAGTTCAGTGATGTCCTCCGTCTGTTGATGGTTTAGTCCTTTAGTCCTTTAGTCCTTTTGTTCTTTGTTCCTCCATCAGGTGAAGTTACGTCTTCACTGCTGTCAGCCTGGATTACCTGCAGCATGCTAACCTGTGGTGCTAACCAGCTTCTACTTCCTGAATATGTCTATTGTCTCATGAATATTCAAAGTGCCATGCTTATCTCGATCGATAACTTTAGCACTGAACAGGAAGGAGGATCTACCTGGTAGTCACACAAAGAAAACTGCTCATATAAAATATTTTCCATCACAGTAATGGCAACTCATCAACTTCCAGTGTTTCTCAGGATTTATCTGTATGTAATAGAAATCACAGTAAATATGTTTCTTCCATTCATTTTCCAACACTGGAAGCTGCCACTTGGTCCAGCCAGTGATCAGTTCACTTCACATCTACAATCACTTCTGCATGCATTGTTTTGAACTGTGAGGGGGAGGGCTTGCTTGAAACTTTGGTATGTTTGGGAAATGACACAGGACTTTATTTTCATTAAAGAAACCTCAGTGATTATTTCCTGTCTGATCTGTGAAAATCAAATCTGATCCACAAACAAAAACATGAAGAGGATAGATGAGAGGATTCTAATCCTCTGTGTCCATCACAATAACTCAAGTCAAATGGCTGCTTATCTGAAGACTTTAATCCCTTTTAAACCAGCCAACACTTATTCATTACAGTGTGCCCACTGTGTGCATGTGTGTGAGTGAGTGAGAGTGTGTGTGTGAGCATATTGCTGCAGAATGGTCCTCTGTAGATAACATGCTGTGCTGGCTGCTGTAGCTGTGCAGAGCCAGTGCACAGCCTGTTAGAGACAGGATCACAGGATGATCGTGCACCGCCGAGCTCTCTTCTGTTTGCAGAATATAATGACCCGAGCCCTCACAGTGCAAGCAGACAGCCGCTGCATCAAAGCTCTGCCTGTCCTGAGTGGGTGCACTGACAGAAACTAGCCCTTACATGCAATCCTTACTCCTGAAGCGGCTGGACTCAGGGATAGGTAGAGAGCACACTGTGCAATGATTGAAACAATCTCCACAGACAGCCAACAGCAGCGCTTTCAGACTCTAATCTAGGAATGCTTGAAGCATGAGTTTTAGATGTGCAGGATCATGAGTTAACCTCCAGGCTTTAAATAAATAAACTGAGGGACAATATGTAAGAACCAATCAAAACGTCCACAGAGGTTTTTGACATGTATCAGAGATCATCAGGAAATGACAAGCCGGGTCTGGACACAGGTACTCCTGTTCATCAAGAATTTATTTATTTGTTTGTTTGTTTATTAAGTACTCCATTGCATTTATTTTTTTTTATCTTATTCTGCTGCTATAGATATTTTAGTTTAACTGTTTTTTTTTGTTTTGTTTTACTATTATTATTATTATTATTATTATTATTATTATTATTATTATTATTATTATTATTATTATTAATAATAATAATGCATTCATTCATTTATTCCGTGATTGGAAAAAAAAGACGTCATTGTCATTTTAAGAAGGGAGCTGACCACTCTATGTTCACTCTATGTTCACTGAATCATCCCTGTACATTCACCATACATTCACTGTAAACAAACAGCACACAACCTATACAGTAACACTTTATGGAGGTCCTGAAACATGCAGACACACTCAGACCCAAGCAGGAGCTGAAACTGGAGCTCACAGCTTATTGGATTTCAATGAGACGAGCCTGAAACTATCAGGCCAGCAGGAGGAGAGAATGCAGCTTCACAAGTGCTGGATTTGAACCTCTGAAGGTGCACAGTGGTGCTGGATCACAAGCTGTTTTGGATATGTCTCTAAAAACTCTGTTGTGACCCGGATTGAGCCATATTTTTATCCTCATTTACTGCCACATAGCCTAGTTCCAAAGTAGGAGCAGAGAGGGAGCGAGACTGACCTGCAACACAGATGTATGAGGCACAGCAGATAAGTGTGGCCTTATATTATTATTATTATTATTATTATTATTATTATTATTATTATTGTTATTATTGTTATTATTATTATTATTATTATTATTATTATTATTATTATTATTAGTGGAAAGGTGCAGAACAAAGTCATTTCACAGATAAATAAGGATGTTTTCTTTCTTTTTTTTTTTTAACCCTTTACTTCCTGAGCTTCACAATGTCTGCAGTTTAAAACAGTTTAAAATGAAGAAAAACACAAAAACTGAATTCGACTTTAGAGGTTTAGTAAAGGGGAAAAAACACTGCAATCAAACATTATCAACAGATTTGTCAGGATGAACTTGAAACCTGAACAATATTAACCATACGTACATGTTTGTGTTGCCGTGTGTTGGTTAGCTCTGTGGCTGGTTGTGTATATTCACCTGGAGATGGGCTCTCAGCTTTGTGTTGGACGTCTCTGAAGCTGACAGAAACTTCTCCCTGTGGCACAGTAAGCTCATGATCTCAGGACTTTTCTCCCTTGTTTTAGACAAACTATGGAGGTAGGGCCACAGTGAAATCTCCTCTTCACCTTCCTCCTCTGACATCTCTCAGTGAAGGGAATGACTGTGTGTGTGTGTGTGTGTGTGTGTGTGTGTGTGTATGCAGTAATGTCGTAGGGAACAGCACAAGGATTGTTGTGTGACGTGATCATAGTACGACAGTACCTCGGCTTCTACTCAGTCATGTTGGCGATTGGAAAAGGCATCACTGTCTGATCCTTAAACGTGAGATGAAGGCACAGCAGAGAGCTCCACTTCCAGCAGTTCAACTTCATTCATTTTAAAATGTGGGAAAATGTAGCTTTTGTGTTCGCTACCAGCTACATGACCAAAAAAATCAGCTGAGCTATTAAAAAGATATTTGATTCTGAAAATAACGACACTACCAGGTCCTTACTGAAAAATGTAGTTAAACTACTTATGTTGCTATTTGTAGTGACGTTACTGCCCAACACTGATTTGAGAGTTGGGTTATGCTAGTTGGTTCAAACTCTTGCTTCTTCTCTTCAACGAGTTCTGTACTTCAAGCACCATGACAGAGGAGCGAGGTATCAAATCTCTGATCCAACTTCACAAATAGAGGAATCCTACATAATCCAAGGGTGAGAGATGATTTTTAATGAGTGTGCTGCACGACAGGGTTGAGACCTGGGGCTACTACAGAGTTACAGCCTCAGTCAGTGAGAATATAATTAACAAGAGCTACTCTGCTACAAAATAAACTCAAATAAAATAACAACAAATAACAAGAAACTAGAGAATGCTGTGACTGGAGCCAAATATATGCTAAATGCAGTTTAAAAAATGAGTGCAGCTGACCGACAGATCAGCACGTAAATGATCTCTAAACAGGCCTCTGATAATTCTGCTTTAGCAGAGATTACACTCTGTCTGGGCTCTTTGCTGGCCTGGCCCTATGTTTACTGGTCCATCTGTCTCAAATGCCCAAGTGTGTGTGTGTGTGTGTGTGTGTGTGTGTGTGTGTGTGTGTGTGTGTGTGTGTGTGTGTGTGTGTGTGTGTGCCCCTGGACTCGTGCCTAAAGTAATCATTTGCTTGAATGCTGTGACAACATGTGCCTTTTGAGCACAGAGCATGTGAGGAAGAGGTTCATTATTTACACATTACCACTCCCGTTCAGGCACGGACTCTCCCCCTGCCTCTAATTCTGCAAACGTCTGGATATAAACCAGGATGCTAATATGCTAATGCTAACAAGCTGTCAAATTCTTCACTGAGTAATTACTGCCTATGAACAAAGAGTGAGACATTAATAAGTGTGGATGTGGAGGATTGACCAGTCAGTTGACTGCTGCACCCTCCTCTGAATGAAGATGCAGCAGATAATTGGCCCGCCTTGTGACCGTGTTAATAACTCTGAAACATATCTCACCCTCGCTCCTGGCCCCCCTCCCCCTCCTCACAAAATGAGTTTTTAATGGGCTGCTTCTGCTGCCACACTGTAGCAAATGAACACCTCAACATTTTAACAGCCGTCACCTTTCAGCCATTACTCAGGGTGCAGGATCAGCCAGCGAGTGGCCTCTGACAGTATGATGTCCTCATCAGAGAGGAGGAGGAGGTGGTGTCTGATCTATAAGAGAGTTAAAGGCATGTGGGCTGATGCTGCAGTGGATTTGTCAGTGATTAGGACACATCTAATCACTCAGCCTGTGTGTCTGCTCTCCCATAGACGGCCTCAGTGAGCAGGACACCATGATGGAACAGACGTACAGAAAACAGCTGATTAAGCTCCAGTTATTGTTCAGCTCAAAGTAAAGAGTCTCATCAAAGAAACGTGACCTCACTATGTTATCATGCTTCCACAATCATAACCATTTGATCAAAAACAGCAGTTCCAGTCCAGCAGACCTTAGACAACGGTGAATGTGATCACAGTAAAAGGATGAGCTGAGGCCGTTTTGGTTTGGAAAAGAGAGAAAGAAAAGACAGAAGACAGAGATGGACAGAAAGAGAACCAACGAAAGCAACTGAATCCTCTCATACAGACGTGTAGTGACCTGAGGCAAAGAGAGGCTTTGAGCCTCCTCACTAACAGATACAGGGTTCCCATCTGTCCGTCAGGTCAGTGTCTGTCAGATCGGCCTCTGATTGGGCAAACTTATGGTCCTAAAGAATTCACCCATGCAGTGTATGCTGACAGTGAAATGAGCTATTCAGACAAAAAACGTTCTTTGAATCAGTGTGTAGGTGGTTCCTGCAGCCAGCCTCAAGTGAACACTTTGAACACTTGAGGCTGGCTGCAGTTTGGAGCACCAAAAGGATTGATCGATTGTTTAGTCAATCAATCTTTATTCATATAGTGCCACATCATGACAAACGTTGTCTCAGGATACTTTCCAAAAACATGAACAGGTTGAGACCTGTTAACATTAAAGGGTCTGTGAGGTGTGTCTGTCTGAAGTGGATCACAGCGCCACCTTTTGGCTGGAATTGTGGTGATGACAAGACGTGTGTTTGTTTTGGAAATAAATGGAGATCAGATCTTCTCTTTAACACTACTTTTCTTTGTTCAAGACAACTTTTTACTGGATACAACGTGACGAGGTAAGGTATTTATCAACAGTTATACAGCGCTGCTGTTTGAAACCTGACAACAGGTAAACTTTGTCAGTTTGTTCTGTAGTTTAGTAAATGGATATATTTAGTGCCTCCCATAGCCCGGTGGTCTGAGATGTATACCTAGGCTAACTTGTAACGTTAGCGAGTCGTTATGTTCTGCTCATCTACCAATCAGAGCTAACGTAACCTCACTCTTCATTTTATTGACAGACTCTCAAGTTTGATCAGATCACTGCAGAATAACTGCTGCATGTGGGTTGGAATGAACATCATCACAAATAATTTAAGCTATGGTTTAGCCTTTAGCTCATGTTTTAGCCTTTAGCCTGTGTTTTAGCCTTTAGCTCATGTTTTACCCTTCAGCTTGTGGTTTAGCTTTTAGCTAGACCTTTACAGCATTTAGTGAGTTTAACTGTTCCTAATGGGCAGAAACCTTGGATAGAATGAGCTTTGTAAGTCAGAGGAAGAATTTTATATTCTATTCTAAACTTTATGGGTAGCCAGTGTAGAGACACTAACACTGGGGAGATATGCTCCCTCCTCCTGGTCCCAGTCAGAACCCGGGCTGCAGCATTCTGAACTAGCTGAAGAGTCCTAATAGACTTGTTAGGACAACCAGATAGAAGAGAGTTACAGTAATCTAACCTGGAGGAAACCAAAGCATGGACCAGTTTCTCTGCATCACTCTGAGATAAGATGAGCTTTCATCTGAACAAGGACGGGCAGGTTTCTCCAACTTTAACAGCTCAAAGTTAAGATTATTACTATTATATATAATGTGTTTATTATTTTATCTGTCTCTTTGTTTAAGCCAGCTCAAGCCTGCTTATAAAAGCGATGCTCGGTCGTCATGTACAGCACCTCCCTCTGAGGTGGGGGACACCAACAAGCTTCCATGTTTGAGGAGTGGTGTGTATGATAAAGTGTGTTACACTGCTCTTCATCGGAGGACAGATTTATCTGCTTGTTTTACCTTCACAGTGAATATTTCTGCCATCATTAGCATACGGTGGTGGAGCCGTGTTGTGCCTGAGCTCAGGGTTTCAGCCTGTTGGCTCAGTGACTGATGCCTCACCCTGGATACTCCTTTATCCACTAACAGCAGTGCACTGAGGAGACCACCCCACCCTGCAGGTTACTATGGTGACCAGCCTCAACTTCTGATGCTTACCTTACACACACACACACACACACACACACACACACACACACACACACACACACACACACACACACACACACACACACACATAGGTGTGACTGTACAACACAGTGAGGGCAATGACAAACGGCATCGATTCCTCACCGCTGCCAAGATGAGGTTAAGAAATTGCTTCAATGCGCTGCAAACAATTACCACTCCATTAGAGCAGAGCGAGTGTGTAAGGAACAAGTTTACAGAGACCCAGACCACACACACACACACCTACACACACACCTACACACACACACTCACATGTATGAACACACACTCTTTGCTGGCTTCCTGCCATCCACAATAACACTTTTTCCTTTACACACATACGAGTGTTGGAGGTGGGTGCAGTGGGGCTTGATGTGTTTGTGCTCTTTATGGTCACATTGTGCATATTAATCATCAGCAGGCTAAATAATTAATTGACAGAGCAACGGAAGGGCATTCCTCACACACCGTGGAGCACAAAGCAGAAGGAGAAAGGAGGAGAAAGGGGGAGGAGAGAAAGAGCCTCTAACACATCCTCCTGATTCTATCACATTAAAGACATGCTGAACAATTCGATCTGATCTGGGATCCAAAGAGTGACATCCATCCACTTTACCTTCAGGGTTCACCTGGACAGGCCTTCTATCACAGGTTAACATGTAGAGACACACACACACACACACACACATATTCACACACCTAACACACACTTATGGGACATTCAGAGTGAGCAAACAGCTTGATGAGCATGTGAACGGACAGTGGGAGGAACTCCACACAGAAAGGCTCCTGACCAGCCAGGGAATCAAACCAGGAATCTCATTACTAGCTGCAAGTAAATCAAGAGAATAGACATATTTTTGAAAAACAGATCAGAAGCTAAAGTTTGCAGCTGTTCCTCCGTCAGACGATCAGATTTTGCTCCTGATCGTCATCGCTTAGTCTGATATCAAACAACGTCCCATCTTCTCATTGAGAGAGCGATTATGTCATCTACTGAGAGCGGAGTCACTAAGAGACGTGCAGACACAGACAGACCTTTAGTCATCATACTCCTGCTGCCATCTAGTGTTAGCAGACGTGTATTACAGTACAGAGGGTTCTAACACCAAATGTAGTGTCACAGCTTGAAGGATCGTCCTTGCTGGTGCATTGATCAATACATTTTATATATACAGGAGGACGATCAGTCACTTCCTGTTGGATCACATCTGCTGGGCCTGTCAGCTGATGGTCACAGCAAAGGTAGAGGTGAAAGGTCGGGTACTCATTAAGACATAGGCTGTTTTCTAAACCGCCCACTACATACTACATGTGAATTTAGTATGTAGTATGTAGTAGGCACTGCATACTACCTACTACTTTTAAATGTAGTATGTAGTCTGACTGCTCTGTTGGGTCTGTTTTATGCTTCTCTGGTTTTCAGTTCCGGAAAATAGAACTACAGCTGATGGAATTTTTTATGTTTAAATTTATAATTAAATATAAATGTAAATGAATAGTATTGAGCAAGGGAAGAGAATAGTTATTATATTTTAGTGAGGAGTTCTTTTAAGCAAAAGTAAAGTAAGTAAAAACAACTTCAATATAATGATGAATGAATCTGTAGAAGTAAACTCCTCTTTAAGACTGGAAGTGAAGTTTTAACAGCTTTTCTTTCTCATCACTGCTCTTCTCTTTTTCTCTGTAGTTTGCCCAGGTCTGCCATAGAGAAACAGCGTTAGCTCCGTGCATTGTGGGAAACAGTATGCCAGGTAGACTGGTCTGATGCATACTGAGAAATTATCCAAGATTTGTAGGACATACAGGAATTCCTGGGATAATGCAGATTTTGTAAGTTTCCCAACACTGCCTTCTTCATACTGAATTTCAGTTAAATCAGTAGGCACTGCTGGTGTAGAAGGCAGTTTGAAAAACAGCCATACTTATATACTCATGATGGAAGTAAGACTGATGAGTCATACTAATGAGCAAACAGTCACATCATGAAAAACACTTTCAAAGCTCTACATATTCATATGTTGTAAAAATCCCTGAATCAGTCTGTAAACAGTCTCAAAACACTCCGCTCTAAAAATAACACCAGATCTTCACCAGACTCACTGAAATGATGATGTCATCACGTAAGGATCCCCTAACTGCTTCATGACATGGAAGAGTGTGTGGGCCTCAAACACAAAGGTCTCCCCATATCTCTGCCCCCCTCTGGATGACAGGCACCTAGAGGGCTGGTTGTGTTAAGCTGGGTTTGTGGTAAAATGCTGTCTGCTCTTCTCTGTCCCATCATTACTGAAGCTTTTTCACCGTCTCTGTTAAATAGTCTGGTTATGTTTGCAGACATTTCTTATTTCAGCAGTTTTCTGCTGTTAAGTGTTTTTGATTTTGAATCTATTGCAGCGTGTTTGCGTGTTAATAGTTTTAACAGCATGTCTTTACATCTGTGTGTCCCACTTTTCACTGCTGTTTTCAGCTTCTGGATGTTTTTTTTTTTTTTTTTTTTTCATTTGCATCATTCCTGCGTTTGCAGCCCTTTTGTCTAGTTGTCCAAGAAAAGTGTTAACATGAAAGCAGATTTCAGATTCTGTTGTAACTTTTGACCTCCAAATAAAAGGTGCTCATGGTTTTTGCAGTGAAGTAAGCAGCTGATGCAGCTGATCAGGAGCTCTCTCTCACTGGACTGATTGACTGAGTGAGTTCAGGTGTGCAGCTGTAGCAGGTACCACGGCTGGTTCCAGACTGCAAGGAGGGCTGCAGGCTGAGAGACGAAGGGAATCTGATGTTTTCACCTCTGATCCATCTCTGCCCATCACACAGCAGCAGCAGCAGCAGCTGCTGCAGTAGCAGTGAGCACACGCTGCTTTTTATTTGACTGAATGTTGATGGCGGTCTGAACACAGACTGAACATGTCAGACAGGTAGTGGATCGTTTCATCTGCACCACTCAGCAGCATTTGGTGAACTGAGGCCTTTTTGGATCTGTGTTACTAAATCTGGTTCATGTGTGGCAGGTTAAGGTTTAACGGTTGTCTTTGTAACAGTGTTGGCTGTTTGCCTGTTTAATTTTTATTCTCTGATTTTTCACAGTGCCTCTGGTTGCACCGTATCTTGTGCTCAAGTGTTGCGCTTCATTCAGACTGTGACCCGTAAGAAGCCTCTGGAGCCGGAGGGAGAAGAGTCTATCTTCTGCCGATGCCGGACCACAGTGGACCTGGTGGCTCTGGGTGTGGGCAGCACACTTGCAGCTGGTGTGTACATGCTGTCAGGAGAGGTGGCCAGAGAGGTATCTGGTCCCAGCATCATCCCACATCACCGAAACCACCTTCTTTCATTCCAAAAACATAGCCCGCATCTGCCCATTACTCTCCTTCTCTGCAGCTGAAACCCTCATACATGCCTTCATGTCATCCAGACTCGACTACTGCAACAGCATCTTGTATGGCTCATCATCTAAAGTCCTCAATAAACTCCAGTACATTCAGAATTCAGCTGCCCGTCTACTCACCCAGTCTCGCTCCCGTGATCACATCACCCCCGTCCTACATAACCTCCACTGGCTCCCTGTTCCCTATCGTATCCAGTTTAAAGTCCTTCTGCTAACATTCAAAGCCCTCCATAACCTGACCCCTCACTATATACTGACCTGCTTCACCCTCATATCCCGCCCGTAGTCTTTGCTCATCTGATGGAAACCTCCTTTCCCCACCGCACAGGACCAAACACCGAACCTGCACCTGGGGTGACAGAGCATTTTCCATCGCTGCCCCTTCCCTCTGGAACTCCCTACCCAAACACACCCGTGACTGCACCAACCTCACCACATTTAAATCCCAACTCAAAACCCATCTTTTTAGAACTGCTTTTAACTGTTGATGCTTTGATCTTTGTTTTATTGTTTTGTTTTAATGTGTCTTTATATACGTTCTGTAATCTGTTAAGCGTCTTTGAGTACCCTGAAAAGCACTATACAAATAAAATGTATTATTATTATCATTATTATTATTATTATTAGTAGTAGTAGTAGTAGTAGTAGTAGAAGTAATAGTAGTAGTAGTAGTAGTAGTATCTCCTTCCTGGTGGTGGTGGCTTCTGTGTTGGAGCCCGAGTCCCAAAGATGGGCTCAGCTTACCTTTACAGCTATGTGACCGTCGGAGAGGTGTGGGCGTTTGTGACTGGCTGGAACCTGCTGCTGTCCTACGTCATTGGTGAGAAACTCACACGGTGAAATAGCTCATGCAGTGAAGATTTACAGTCTGTCAAAGAGTAAAAATAATGTTGAAACAGAGCAAAATGTGCTGGTTTGTAAATCTTTCATCTGTAAAGCATGATGTGCCACTGATTGGTGTTTTCAGTCATCCTTCCTGATACATCAAAACATGAGAAACAAACTCCAAGTCATGTCGACTTGTAAATAACCACTACTTCAAATAAACCAGTGATGATCTCTTTTTCATTGTGAAGGAAGGTGAACAGCCTGGTGGTGCTGCTCGTCTGTTAAGTGACGTGATGTGTTCATGGCTGCCTGAATGATGAACTGGGAATGACTTACTGACAGTACCAGCTTTTTATACCCCCAGAATGTTGAAACCAGGGCTTTGAACCGGTTCGCGTAACGTTCGCGTAACGAAAACGAAAACCGGAAACTTTTGCCATTTTGCTAGGAACGGAAACGAAACCAGAAACTTTTGAATTTTTTATGTTCCGGAGCAGAACCGGAACGTTAAAATAATAGAAACCGGTTAAAACGGGTTCTTTTTTCGTTCTTGAATTGTCTGTCATGTTGGTCATGTAGCCCAAACTCATTCACCTCCTGTCATTCTCTCATGCCCTGCAGAGTGAAGCAGTGCGTCAGTGCCTCACTCTGCAGCGCACAGCCAGCCGTGAGTCCAAGAAGACGTCTGAACATCTGAACGTCTTCAGTCAAATAATCTGCATTAAAAACTTCTGGATATTTAGAACAAATTTACTTATCTTAAAACTTAAAAGCTGCTGTGCTAAAGATCAGTTCTTATTGAGAGCTGCCCTGATATTCAACCATCATTAATATTGATTTCTTATGAGCGCACGCGAGTGAGTTTGTGAAGCAACAATAAGTAAAGCGCTGTGATCTTACTCTAACTATAAAGTCTTCAAAAAGGAAACGTAGTTCACCTTGTGTTTTTCTGCTGACATCACCATAATGAGCTCACTGTTAGCTCTATAAAGACAATAAACTGGTTCTTCACCGCAGTCTGCAGCAGAGCTTTTCATCCTTTTCTCCACACCTGGATCTCTGGAGTTCTGTCCACACAGAACAGCTGCTGGACCAAAGCTCTGACTCTCCATACATGTCTAATAATCAACATTTAGGAGCAACAAAACAGAGAAACCAACGCTGCTTTCCAACAGTTTCATTTAGATGTTATCAAATATGATCCTGAGCTCTGAGGCAGCGCATCAGTGCCAACCTGCTGCACAGAGAGAGAGAGAGAGAGAGAGAGGGAGAGAGAGAGGGAGAGAGAGTGCAGGTCATGTTTTTGTGTTGTACGTCGCTTTGGAGAAAAACGTCTGCTAAATGAAATTGTTGAATTGTAGAATTGTAGGCTCCATGTTTGTAGACTTCTTGGGTTATGGAGCTGTTAGAAAATATCATACAAACTTAGAGAGAAGCAGATCTGGACTGGATTAGTATCAGAGGACCTCTGTGTCTGAAATACGGTCGCTGATTTGTCCTGGATTTTTTGTTTTATAAATAACGGACATGGTTGAATCTCAGAGGATTAAAAACACTGATGTTCTCCTCAAGTATTACAAATTATCAGAGGTCCTCAGGTGAAACTTATCCCGTACAAACAGGGCTTCTGTTTATCACGGTAAAATGCTAAGTGATAGAGCTTGAAAAGCAGAGGGCTATAATATGTGATGCAGCTCATATAATGCACAGGCCAACTGAATGTAGTGTTTGTTGTTGGGAATAAGTAACAGCCTGCTGGCTGACATGGAACGTGCCATAGAAAAGAGGACACCAGGTTGTTGATAACCTGTCTTCCTCTGTTTGACATGCAGGGCAGCAGCAACCTCCACCTCTTCAGTCGGCCCTCGACAGATTCAAGGACCCCCTCCCAGTTCTTCTTTAAAAACAGTTCATCCCCTAAAAACACCCCAAGATATTTCAACCCCCCCGTTGACCACTGGAACCCCCCTGGAAGTACCAGCCCACCTATAGAGGCTCTACTGGTAGTGAAGGCTACACTCTTGGCCCAGTTCACCTTTGCAGAAGACAGTTTTTTGAAAAGTTCAACATTTTCTCTAAAACCTGAATGTCCCCCTTTTTGTTTAAAACCACCATGCCATCGTCAGCGTAAGCTGTCAGTTTCACTGATGTAGGACACCGTGGGAAAACCACTCCTGTCAAAGTTTTTCTGAGCCTGTGCAGCAGTGGCTCGATGGCCAGAGAATATAACATGCCAGAAAGTGAGCAATGCTGTCGAACCCCTCTCTGGACATTGAAGGGAGCAGCCAGACCACCATTAATCTTCAGTATACTCGCAACATTACGGTACATAACTCGAACCCTAGCTATAAAATCTGGGTTGAACCCGAAGGCTGCAAGCGTCCTCCACAGATACTGGTGTTCAACCCGATCAAAAGCCTTTTCCTGGTCTATGGAAATAAGACCAGTGTCCATGCCCAATGACCTGGAGAGGTCCAAAACATGTCGAATCAAAGTGATGTTATCACTTATCATTCTGCCAGGCACACAGTAAGTCTGGTCTACATGAACCACCTCCATCATCACCTCTCTGAGCCGGAGAGCCAAAGCTTTGGAGAGGATCTTGTAGTCCCCGCAGAGCAGTGAGACTGGCCTCCAGTTCTCCAGGTCCTGGAGGTCTCCTTTCTTTGGGAGCAGAGTGATCACAGCTCTCCTGCAACTCTGCGGAATAAGTCCAGTTCTGAGGCTCTCCTGAAACACCTCTAACAAGTCCTCACCCACCACGGGCCAGAAAGTCTTATTAAAAATCCACTAGGATCCCATTGATACCTGGTGCCTTGCCATTGGCCAGGCTCATGAGGGCTCTATGAAGCTCATCCAGAGTCAGGTCAGCGGACAAGAGGGAGTTCCCTGACTCACCAACCTGAGGAAGGTCAGAGAGGAATTCTGCCTCCAGTTCTGGATCCTCCACCAGTTCCTTTTTAAAAAGTTCTCTATAAAAATCCGTAGCATACCATCGGATCTCGGAAGCCTCAATGATGGTGGATCCATTGGAGGCCTGCAGGCTGTGGATGACCTTCCTCTGTCCATTCTTTCTCTCCAGACCAAAGTAAAAATTGGATGGGCACAATCTTCTAAAAGAGCTATGTTAAAATGCCAACAGGCGCTGGACGACTTCACATTCCTGATTAAAAGGTCACACTGAACCAAAGAGTGATCCGACACACCCACCGGGATGATGGAACACTTCTTAAAAATGCTAAAATGATGTTTAAAACAATAAAACCTGTCCAGTCTGGCCAGAGACAAACTGTTGTCTCTGCAGTGAGACCAGGTGTACTGTCTGGTGGAACCGTTCATGCCCCTCCACACATCCTTTAGATCATGTGTCTCTATCAGTCTTTTCAGACGGGCAGACGATGCAGGATGAGGCTCCAGGTGATTCCTGTTGAAAGCAGCATCAGCAGTGCAGTTAAAATCACCCCCCAGGAATAAGAACCCCTCCTCCACCCCAGCCACAACATCACACAGAGTATTTAAAAACACCATTCTATCCCTGCCCAGCACAGGAGCATAAACACACACAAAGACAAGTTGAACATTTTCATATTGAGTCTTAATCATTAAAATATGTCCCTCCATGACCTGATGGACCTCCACAGACTGAGGTTTAAAAAAACTGGAGAATAAGACCCCCACCCCAGCACTGTTGGACAGTTTGTGACTGAGAAAAACCTGGCCTGGCCACTCCCTCCTCCAGTCCTCCTCATTTTTTTCATCACTATGGGTCTCCTGTACAAAAATGACCTCCATCTTTTTAATCTGACTGGCACCAGAAGTACTTTCCAAAGAGAATGAAGAGAATTTAAGTGCGAGAGAAAACCACCAGTGACGTGTTTTATTGATGAGCACGAGGTTTGTAAAGAGTAACAGGATTTCTGTTTTCACAAGAATCTTATAAATAACTAATATCCAGTGTTCCTGAAACATCATAAACTAGATTATATTGATAAGTTTCAGAGTTCACCATCAGATACACATTTGATAAAGGCTAAATAATTAACTAATAATCTAATAATGACACATTTTAGCAGTAAAGTGATCCGTGTGCTTCTAAACAGGACACAGAATAAACAGAGGTCAGGTTTCCTTCATGTGAAAGTGTTTGTTAAACAGGTTAAAAACACAGACAAAGCCCCATTTCTGCTTTTAATTTTTGATTTTTTTACAGTCTTTAATTTAATAGAGTTATTTCAGCGCACATGTGCAGACGTACAAACACCTGTTAGAGCTGACTGACAGCAGTGATCAGCTGAAGTTCATTCATTCATCTTCTATCCCACTTCTTCTGTTCAGGGTCGCGGGTGGCTGGAGCCTATCCGAGCTGGCTAAGGGCGAGAGGCGGGCTACACCCTGGACTGGACGCCAGTCAATCACAGGGCTGACACACAGAGACACAGACAACCATTCACGCTCACACTCACACCCACGGGCAATTTAGAATCTCCAACTGACCTAGTGAGCATGTTTTTGGACTGTGGGAGGAAGCAGGAGTACCTGGAGAGAACCCCGCATGCATGGGAAGAACATGCAAACTCCACACAGAAAGGCACACCGTGCCTGAACCGGGATTCGAACCGGCGACCTTCTTGCTGTGAAGCAACAGCTGAAGAAGATACATCAGCTGAAGTTTTCATCACTAAAACATGTCACTTCATGTGACGCTCCAGAGGAAAGGACGTCTCATTTCTCTTAAAACAAATCTCCTGGTTTCCTCTCTCCTCTCTATGCATCTCTGAGTCACAGAGACGGACAACCTTTCACGCTCACACTCACAGTCAATTTAGAATCACCAGTTAACAGTTAGCCACCGTGCAGCCTATTACAGGTTTCCATGTTGAAGAACATTTTGAAACAACTGCAACGTTACAAACAGGTGAATGTTGCTTTTATATATCTGTTGAAGTTTATTTATTGAGAAATTAATGTTGAATTGAAAAGTTTTGAGATTTTATGATTAAACAAATTAACATTTATCACCACATAAACAAACAAAAGTACCGGAAATTGGTACCGTTGAGTACTGACACTGATTCCCAAGTACCAAGCATCAATACCACCTCACCCCTGAATAGTGTGTACATGTTTATTGTTGCAGAGAAAAGAAAATGAAAGCTGATGCCAAAAAATATTTTTTTTTCTTTCATTTTTTGGCTGTGTGTGTACTTGACTTCTGGTACTTCCGAAGCAAGTCTCAAGCGGACGCTCAAACAAACTGCAGAATTTAGCACTTCTGCATTGTCTCATATTTTCACCCCAGAGGTTACCACATCATGATATTCACAGAGACATGGCTAACGGAGCAAACACCAGACACAAACACCACATTAGAAGGATTTCACGTTGTGGGCTAACAGGACAAAAGAGAGAGAAAACGGTGAAGAACACCAGCTCAGTCCTGGACCCTGTGGAGGTGGAGACTGAATGGACAAATATGACCAAACTGTCGTCTCTGGTGGACATTTTCCTCTTGGTTACACTTATAACATTCTATTTTTATATTCTGATTGGAATTTTTGCACTATACACTTTATTCTTTGGGGAAAAATAAAGTACTTTCTATTCTTCTCTGTTCTATTCTATTGTTTTCTATTAAACCACCATGAGTTGTTTACATTCCAAGTGACATTTGAGAATGAGGTGTTGTGATGTCACAGTACTGAACTCTGACATCATCACATCAAGGCCAAAAAATTCTTAGACTATACCTTGGGAAATAACAGACGTGTGAGGTGTTCAGGAGCTAGCAGTTATTGATTTCCAGTAGTCGTTTCCACTGTGAACCAGTCAAAGCCATGAAATCCAAGTCTTGGAATCCAAGCACCGTTCAGCGGTCAGCCATCGGCACACAAATGAGTAAGTATTGAGGAAGAATCAGTATGGAATAACAAGTAGATTATGGAATATTAAATGCTGATTTCACCTGAGTCACCCAGACTTTGGATAATTCAGTGAGCACACATAGCTAACATTTTTATAATTTTCTGTTCTTCCAGGGTACAACACCTACCCATTTGTTCATCCAGTCAAAGACTGCAAGAAGATGATCTCCAAGAGAATCTCTGAGGAGAGTCTTGAAGGACCCAGGAAGAGGAGCAGGAGCAGTCAGAGTCCCTGCAGCCTCAAGATCGACTGGAGTTCATTAAGTGACTTGAGTTCTTCAGAATCTGACAACACAGGTAAGTTGAGAGAAATGATATAGACACATTTTTTTTTTTTATCTAGAGAAATTCTAGACCCATGAGATCAATTTAAAACTTGGTAAACGTAATCAAGAGTTAGCGGCGGTAATTAAAGTTAACTCCTTTTCACAGCCAGAGTCTGAACTTCATGTCTGAAGCCAATAGTCATTTTATATAAACTACCAAACTGTTTTATATGTCTGTGTAGTCCACAGATTAATACAACTGGTTAGTCTAATTACAAGAGTGTGGAGTGTGGGGTTTGGTGTTCGCTTTCTGGCTAACCTTCCTTTTTTTGTTCCTGTTCTTGTCTTCTTGTTCGTCATGCTTATTCAGGACTCATCTCCAGTGTCAGCAGCTCTGTGTTACTTTCTGGGGACAGCAAGACCAGTCGGAAAAGAAAGTCCACATCTGATGAGGTCGAAGAGGGGCCAAAGAAAAGGAGCAGAGGGGTCCCTGGTCCTGCTGAAGACCAACCAGCAGTTCAGACCTCCAAAGACGCCACAACTTCCAGCAAGTCAGACAACTCTGACAACCCCTCTTCAGTGGACGCTGTCTTCTCAGCCAGAAGAGGTATGATATATATGACATCATATTTCTTTTTAATATTAGATGTGTATATTTATTATAATTTAAGCACAATTTGTACTCATTTCTGTAAAAGCTATAGCTTTTCAGTTTTGATGTTAAGCTAAGCTAAGCTAATAAGAAGTCTAAATGTAACATGACACTTTTACATTAAAGTTTCTGCATGGTTTCACATTGGAAATGAGATCATTACTTTTTGAAAACAGTTAACTGGGATACTAAACTAATAGAAATAGTAATGATACAAAGAATGTTTTTCTCAAAACCTATTTCATTGTGTTTCTGTTTGTAGCCGCCTTTGAGGCCAAATATCTCCAACAGCAACCACTTGGGGAAGGAGGCTTTGGAGCAGTTTATGCTGGCGTCAGAAGAGAGGACAACGTGCCTGTAAGTTTATTATATGATCCATACCACACACACACACACACACACACACACACACACACACACACAAACACACACACACACACACACACACACACACACACACACACACACACACACTCCTGCCTCTGCACTTTGTGAACAGCAAAAGCTAAACATTTTTTTCCTGTAGGTGGCAATAAAGCACATCTCTCAGTCCACGGTCGAGCGCACTTTGGTGGTAAGTATTTTGTTCTTTATTCAATTGTTTGAATTTGTAAAATATCAGTGGCCTCCTTTTTCTGCACACATAAACTGAAAAAAAAAAAAGTCTTTTATGACTTTAAAGTTAAAACACTTTTCATGTGTTTGCACAACTCTGCTCATCCTTTTTCCCTCGTTCTCTCTACGTGTGAAGGATGAAGATGGAAAGGCTCAGAACATCCCTCTGGAGGTTGCACTTCATCAAAGAGTCCAACCAACAGATTCAACACCCAGTGCAGCCGTGACCCTGCTGGACTGGTTCGATCTGGAGCAAGAACTCATCCTTGTTCTGGAGAGACCAGCTCCATGCATGGATCTGGCAGATTATTTATGCACCAGAGAGTTCCCCATGCCAGAGCACGAGGCTAAAGTAAGTACTTGTTCTGCAGTCTTTTTTTTTTTTTGCAGGGTCCATGTGAACTGTCCCATTTAACCTCTCCATTTTATCTCCCTCTCTCCTTCAGATCATAGCAAAACAACTGGTGGATGCTCTCATTGAAATCGAGTCCAGAGGAGTTTTCCACAGGGACATCAAGCTGGATAACATCCTGATAGAAACCAGCTCTGATGTCCCTCGTGTGAGGATTATTGACTTCGGCTGTGGCACATTTTTGACAGAAGAGTATTACACCTCAGGAAAAGGTATGCTGTCCCTCTCTGATAATCATCCTTTTCTATGAACCGACCAAACGTAGCTCATGTCTCAGTCCTCATCATCTGTCCTTCACCTCTAACCTGTGTATCTTTGTCTTTGTGTGTTACAGGAACCCGCTTGTACCAACCCCCTGAGTGGTTCATCAACAGGCGCTACAAGGCCAAACAAGCCACAGTATGGGAGCTTGGTGTCCTGCTGTACGCTGTGCTTCATGGATTCTTCCCCTTTGAGGACAGCAATCAAATAATCTCTTTGGATCCAGATGTGGATGCAAGTCTCTCCATCAGTGAGTCATCAACAGCCATATATTCATGCAAAGTTAGACCCACATTGAGTCCTGTGTTTGTATTTAACCATAATTCCTGTTTTGTCTGTCCAGGCTGCCAGAGATTTCTACAGGGCTGCCTATCCAAGACCCCATGGACCAGAGCCACCCTGGAGGGACTGAAGAACCACCCTTGGCTGAACTGATGGAAACTACATTGAAATGAAGAATTTTTCACAAAGAAAGAAAGAAAGAAAGAAAGAAAGAAAGAAAGAAAGGAAAAGAAACACCCAAAGCAACACACAAAGAGACTATGAAAGAAACAAAGGAACAAACAAACAGAGTAAGAAACAACAAAGAAACCAACAAAGAAACAACCAAAGAAACAAACAAAGAACCAAAGAGCCAAACAGAGAAACAAAGAAACCAAGAAGCAAACAAAGAAACAAAGAACCAAAGAGTCAAACAAAGAACCAAAGAGCCAAACGAAGAACCAAAGAAACCAAGAAGCAAACAAAGAAACAACCAAAGAAACAACCAAAGAAACAACCAAAGAAACAAAGAACCAAAGAGCCAAACGAAGAACCAAAGAGCCAAAGAAACAAAGAAACCAAGACCAAAGAGCCAAACGAAGAACCAAAGAGCCAAAGAAACAAAGAAACCAAGAACCAAAGAGCCAAAGAAACAAAGAAACCAAGAACCAAAAAGCCAAACGAAGAACCAAAGAGCCAAAGAGCCAAAGAAACAAAGAAACCAAGAACCAAAGAGCCAAAGAACCAAAGAGCCAAAGAAACAAAGAAACCAAGAACCAAAGAGCCAAAGAGCCAAAGAAACAAAGAGCCAAAGAAACAAAGAAACCAAGAGCCAAAGAGCCAAAGAAACAAAGAAACCAAGAGCCAAAGAGCCAAAGAGCCAAAGAACCAAAGAGCCAAAGAAACCAAGAACCAAAGAGCCAAAGAGCCAAAGAACCAAAGAGCCAAAGAAACAAAGAAACCAAGAACCAAAGAGCCAAAGAACCAAAGAGCCAAAGAAACAAAGAAACCAAGAACCAAAGAACCAAAGAGCCAAAGAAACAAAGAAAACAAGAACCAAAGAGCCAAAGAAACAAAGAAACCAAGAACCAAAGAGCCAAAGAGCCAAAGAAACAAAGTAACAAATAAAATAAAACAAATTTCAAAAAAACCTGACTTAATGAGGGGGTGGTCGTTTACGGCCCTGTGGGGCCTTTGTGTCCTGTCCCGTTATTGCTCCTGTTCTGGCTGTTTTTCGGGGTTTTTTTTTTTCAGGGTCCCTGGTGCACCTGGCTGGTGTACAGGACATTTAGGCCTGCCTACCCTGACAGCAGTTCTCTCTCCTTGGCTTCCACCGCAGCGGCTGCTTTTCTTTTCTTTCTCATTTTTGACTTTTTGTTGTGCACAGACAACATGCATCCAGATACCCACACTCACACTCCATTACTCTTTTAATATTTGATTTAATATAAATAATAATATATATATATATATGTTTTAGAATAAAATATTCTTTATTGATCCCCCATGGGGGAAATTTTGGTGTCACAGCAGCAGCTCACAACAATCAGCACAAAGTACAAAAATGTAGTAAAATAAAAAAAAGAACAGTAAAAGAAATTTAAGATAATAACTAAAATTTAAAAAACAAGAAACAATAGAAAACTATCACTATTTATACAAGAACAAAATAAGTACACAAATAATCAATGAATACTGAGATGATGTAAAAAGGCTGTAATTTTGAATATTGGATGCACAAAGGTGTGAGTCCAGGTTTGTTATGAGACATTGCAGGGTGAGAGAGTCTCAGTCTGCTGCTGAAGCAGCTGCTTAAGGCCCCCACAGTCTCATGCATTAGGTCAGAGGGATTGTCTATACATGTTACATGCATGTATGAGTGTTAATACTGTTGTTTCATGTTGCCTGGGAAAAACTGACCAATAGCATACCAGATTTCTTATCATTTATTCATTTATTCATTTATTTATTTATTTATTTATTTATTTATTTATTTATTTCCAACTGTTGGTGGTCGGAGAAGCAAAAAACAGGAGATGCTAGTTATGGGTGGTTTCTACTTCCTAAGAACTGTAAGTATATGTCTTTTTTTACTAAGGTAAAACTAAGTCATTTAAATTTAGTCACTTTCAGCACAGCTTTCATAACTGTGATTTTTTCCTCTTTAACTTTGAGAAATGTAGAAAAGTGTGCCTTTTGTTGAACCTGTTAATGGTCATTGCTCGAATTTTTGGGGGGTATTCATAATATTCCATCCACCATTGAACTAAAAGCTTAATGTTTATGTTAACTTTTCAGACTTAAATGTTAAATTTCACAGAATGGTAAATTCCTGGGGCACAGTGAAGGCAGCACGTTTGGCATTCACTTGATTTTTAGCTAGTAGCCCCATTCTCCGTGTTCTGAATTGAATATTTAGGGTTTCTTTTTCTCTGTAGCTCTTTGTATTTTTTCTTTTATCGGTTGTGCTGGACTGAATCTTTGATTTTTTTTGCCAGATCTTTTTCTTCGTTTGGGAGTCTGGTGAGGGAGGCGCCGTTTTTGGTGAGAAGAACCGTTAAAGTTCTGTGTTGTAGAGTTATGTTTAAGTATGTCGCCTTGTGTACAACACGACTACGATAATGTGAACTTTCGTGAACATTTCAGAATCCCTGGCCTGATTTTTTTGCCGGATCTTTTTCTTCGTTTGGGAGTCTGGTGAGGGAGGGATTTTTACTGCTTACTATTTCACCTACAGAGCAGAAGCTGCTCATGTTCATATACAGTACATATTTAGTTGCACTGCTCACTTTGCTCTTGGGGCAGCATACTGGTTGTTGGGGACTTGTCCGGGGTCAAGAGGGCAGGCATCAGGCATCATGTCTGGCTGATAGTAAATCTAAAGAGTGCTCTCTTCTTGATCAGAGAAAAAACTACTTCAGGCCTCTAAATTCAAATGAACATACACTTTAGAATTAAAGGTCCAAAAGTATTATTTTAGATCATGGATTGAGTTGAGTGAATAGCACTATGTGATGTTAAATCCCTAATGCCTTTGAGAAGGGTTGCATCACTAGGATACCCCAGCTGATAAGTTCATGTGTGCCTTTACTGTAGTTGTGTGTTCAGATGTGTAACAGTGTATGACAGTTTTGCAAACAAAGCAGCCAGATTTAATTTTTCATTATACTTATTTTTATTAGATGTCATGTCAACCTGTGATAAACAGTTTTAAAAACGGTGACTTGAGAAATAATTTATTGTTTTTTTGCTCTTGCAGGTTCATTCTAAAAATCCATCCTGATGGCTCCAAGTGCCGGGCCAGGTCCATCATGGTCAGCGGGACTTCTGCTAAGTGAGTCCACAAGGAAGTCTCCTGAGGAATTATTTTGACTCACATGTTCATGTTTCTCACATGAGGAAGGTAAATGGTTTGATTTGTGTTTTCTTTATTTCAAAATCAAACTGTTTTCATCATTTCTTTCTGGAAAACAAAATTATTATTATTTTTTTTTTTTTTTAAAAAAAGAAAGACTTCTGTATTTCAAAAGGAAGTTACTTGAAGTTTTCATTGACAAAGATAAACAACCACTCTGATCATACTCTGTCCCTCAGTGTCTCCAGAGGAGACAGTGAACGGTCATCAAAAGTAGAAAGCTTATGAATCACTTCAAGTCTTTCTACCTGCTTCACGCTCAGGAAAGAGTATCACCAACTCATCATCGTGGTTAGCGAGACCAGACACTTTAGAAACACATTTCTCAAGTCACAAACTATAGAAATGATCCCTGAAAGTATAGTCTTGACTTTCCAGAGCTCTCACCACACTACTAGTATGACGCTCATAGCCTCCACTGTCATGGTGCGGACATGACAATCTCATCCATACAAAAATAATTTGAACTTCAGCTTGATCATTATCTAATCCACTAACAGGAATTCCTGGTAGACTTAAATGAGTCTTTGATTTTGTAAAGGTAGAACACTTCAGAAATCACAGATTTGTTATTTTAGTGCTTTCTATGTATCAACTATCCTGAGATACAGCACCCTGGGTTCTTTAAATAAAACCTCTCAAGGAAGTTATAGCATTCCTATTGTCTGTCTATATCACACCTACCTTTAAGTCCTCTTCTTTAACACACGTAAGCTTAATATATAAGTGCCCGGATATATGATTGTAACTTCTATAAACTCTTTGAACACACTGGGTTACCTTTCTGAAATATTAAAACAAAAGCAGAAAATACAAATTTTCAGTATTTAATAACAAAACCCAAACACAAAGGAGTATGACTTTTTGGTCGAAGCAGTAACTTTATGGCTCCGTAGCAACACTGAAAGTAAGAGTCAGTCTGTTTAGAAGCAATATGACTTAAACTGTGAGTCTGAGAAAACTTTTGACTCAACTCTTAACGGATTAGTTCCTATTCACACAACAGTTATATTTCACACTTGAATGTGGCCCCACAAAATAAACACAAAAGCTGGCAAATAAAGTAAATAAACCCCCTGATGCAGGCCGTATAGAAATCCTTACTGCATAGATGATGAAGAGAAAACGGCAGCTCCACTCCTTCCTGACCAAGCACAGCTAGCTTCTTCCCTCGTCTCGTCCGTTGGGCACACCCCTCGTCTCAGCAGCGGGAGGAAAACAGCTCCAGACGTCCTCACTTCGACTCGACAGCAGGTAAAGTGAAACCCAGGCCCCAAAAGTCCAAATCACTGCTGCATGCTTTGGACTAGTCTCCCCCATCTTACGTTTTACCTCCCACCCCTTAGCCAATCACAATAAAAGAAACCCGTCGTCTCTTAACATTGACAAATAAGAAGCAATGATCCAAACTCGCATTAGGTTAGTTTGTCACACCTCGTGTTGAGAGAAATACCATCCATCCATCCATTTTCTATACCGCTTCTCCTGTTCAGGGTCACGGGTGGCTGGAGCCTATCCCAGCTGGCTGAGGGCGAGAGGCAGGGTACACCCTGGACTGGACGCCAGTCAATCGCAGGGCTGACACACAGAGACACAGACAACCATTCACACTCGCACTCACTCCTACGGGCAATTTAGAATCTCCAATTGACCTAGTGAGCATGTTTTTGGACTGTGGGAGGAAGCCGGAGTACCCGGAGAGAACCCACGCATGCACGGGGAGAACATGCAAACTCCACACAGAAAGGCACACCGTGCCCGAACCGGGATTCGAACCGGCGACCTTCTTGCTGTGAAGCAAGAGCTCTAACAGCTGCGCTACCGTGCAGCCCTGAGAGAAATACATTTCAAGCAAACTACACAACATTAAGACACTTAAAGCAACAGTCCACCGTTTAGTAACTGTACAGTTTTTAGCTTCTAAGCACGTTTTAAATTTAAAAAAGGATTTTAACTTTGACTTCTTCTTCTTCTTCTTCTTCTGGATTTCCGGCAGACTAGACGCATCTATGGCGTATTGCTGCCCCCCACAGGTTTAGCGCTAGACTTTCAGCGCCTCAAATTCTGTTATACAGTCCAGTCCGGTGAAGATATTTTACAACAGCTTTTGCTATTTCAAGATGTTCCCAACTTAGCAGAGACTTAATTGAAGTGTTGTTGATTCCAGCTGCTGACAGTTCTTTATGCATGAGGGTTCTCTCTGGCTCATAATAAGAGCATGCTGTAAGAACATGCGAAACACTCTCCTGTTCCCCACACCTGCATTTTCCATCTGGATGTTTACCCACCAACGCCAGCCCATGATTTAATGCACAATGTCCCAGCCTAAGCCTTGTGATCACCACAGTGTCCCTTCTTCCCATTCTTAAACTGTGTACACCCCTTGTATTTGGCTGTAATGAAAAATAAAACCTGCCTTTGTGCTCCTGCTCCCATTCCTTTTGCCAGGCTTTTAACGTTTTTTGTTGAATTAATTCCTTATACTCCACCCTTCCGTATTGCACCTGTAACTCCACTGCCTTCCTGTTAATTGCTCTTTTTGCTGCACTGTCAGCCTCTTCATTTCCCAGAACCCCAACGTGAGCTGTTACCCAGACAAAACCTACATTGCTACCCAATTTAATTATTCGGTTAAGGATGACCTTTATTTCAACTACCAAATCGGATCTGGCCCCAAGTCTCTTCCCACCCTTCAATGCCACCAATGCTGCTGCTGAATCTGAGCATATGACTACCTGCTCTGGTCTTACTTCCTCCACCCACCCAAGTGTCCATAGAATTGCTACAAGCTCTGTTGTGAAAACTGATGCCCAATCAGAAATCCGTTTCCCATACTGAATATGTAACTGTGGGATGCTCACCCCAATTGCTGCTCTTGCGTTGCTCTGATTTTTAGAACCATCTGTGTAGATTTGCATGAATCCAGACCATTTTTCATTCAGGTGGTTACTTGTAATTGCCACTGGATTTCCTGAATCTTTACTCTTTATTCTCTCTAGAATAGAGAGGTCTACATCTGGTTCTGGAAGAAGCCAAGGAGGGACAGGAGGCCAGCATATTACAGGACTAGGGGGTAGATCCAGTATTCCCACCTCAGCTGCTCTATTTCTTAAAGAGTGCATCAACGATCCCTTTCTTCCTTTTACACTATCCCCCTGCAGTTCCCAGTGTTCCTGCAGAAGACTTGCAGCAGGAACTAGGTCCCCCCAACTCTGTAACTTTGCCCAGTAATTCAGTGCAAGCTTCCTCCTTCTCAATTCTAAAGGGGTTTCCCCCATTTCCACCAAAAGAGCTTGAATAGGTGAAGTTCTAAAAGCTCCACTGCATATTCGTAGTGCTTTAGCCTGAATCACATCCAACTGTTTGAGCACTGAAGGCGCTGCAGCCCCATATGCCATGCACCCATAATCTATGCTGGCTCTTATAACAGCTCTGTAGATTGTCATGAGAGTTTCTCTACTTCCTCCCCAGTCTGTTCCCACCAGGCATCTCAAAACATTAATAATCCTTTCACACTTGGCAACAGTTTTCCTTACATGCTCTCTCCATGTCAACTTTTCTTCAAACCACACACCTAAAAACTTAAAGGTTTTAACCCTTTCAATGGGGCAATTATACAGCCTGAGGCCCAGCTTAGACATTTTCCTTTTATACCCAAATACAACGTATTTTGATTTTGATACAGAGATTTTAAAACCCCACTCCTCTGCCCAAGCCTCCACTCTGTCTAGTGCTTGCTGCAGTTGCTTGTGAATATGATCCAAGTTCCGCCCTCTCTTCCATATGGCTCCGTCATCTGCAAATAATGACACACCGAATCCACACCCTACTCTATCAAAAATGTCATTAATCATAATGTTAAATAAAACAGGGCTGATCACGCTTCCCTGTGGGGTTCCATTTGTTACTGCCTCTTCAGTGGACAAGGCACTACCTACTCTTACCTGAATGGTCCGCTCCCTCAGAAAGTTGTTAATCCAATTTAATGCTCTTCCTCTGACTCCAGCATCATATAGTTTTATCCCCAAACCCTCCTTCCACAGTATATCATACGCCTTCTCGATATCCAGGAACACCCCTACTACTGCTTCTCTATTTGCAAGTGCCTTCCTGATTTCTGAGTCTAACAATAGGATTGAGTCCATGGTGGACCGGCCAGCTCTAAATCCACTCTGATAAGGGACAAAATACCTCTGCCTCTCAAGCATGTACACTAGTCTATCTGTTACCATTCGCTCCATAATTTTGCTCAATACTGCTGTTAATGCAATTGGGCGGTATGACGCAGGGTCATTTGCTGGCTTATCGGGTTTCTGTATTGGGACAACGACAGCGTGCTTCCACTCCTTTGGCAGTTCACCATCCTGCCAAATTGTATTAATTAATGCCAAAATTTCAACTAGCACTTGATCTTCCAGATGGCTAAATATCTGGAATCCCAGTCCGTCCCTCCCAGGTGTCGTGTTTATACCACTCTGAATAGCTTCCTTTAATTCTTGCAGTGAGAAGAAATTGTTTATTGCACTTGCATTATCAGAATTGTGCTCAAGCTTAAAGCTTTCTTCTCTGAGCTTCTCTTCTCTCTTTACTTTGCTCTTGACACACAAGTTTTCAGAGCTATGCACTGCTTTAAATGTCTTAACCAGAACGTCTGCCTTGGCTTGATTATCAACCGCCTCTTTTCCATCCTGCAGCAGGACCGGTACTGTTGACATCTTATACACTCCCGCCATTTTGTGTACGACTGACCATAACTTCTTCACTTCAGTTTGAGGCCCTAAAGTACTACAGAAGTTCTGCCAACTCTCCCTTTTTGCACCTTTAATGACCCTCCTGGCACTAGCTCTGAGCCTTTTATACTCAATTGCATTGCTCTCTGTAGGACTTTTCTTTAGTCTTCTGTAAGCTTTATTTCGGGTGCGGATGGCCTGATTACAGGCATCATTCCACCATGGTACAATTTGCCGCTCTTTTGGACCACTTGACTTTGGAATACACTCATCAGCTGCCTTAGTCAACATCTCACACAGTGACTTATTCCACCCGTTTATGCTTTCATCATTCACACTCCCTAACTCTTCTTGAGTCCTCAATTTAAAATCTTCCCATCTAGCTCTTGAATATTTATACCTTTCTGATCGATTCCGTTGTTCTTTTATCAACTCCTTACCAAACCTGCTAAGGATTGGGGCATGATCACTTCCCAAAGTGTATCTGTCCATCACATCCCATTCTCCAACTAAGGCGATCTCAGCTGAAGCAAAAGTTAAGTCTATACACGATTTTGTACCCCGACTTACTCTGAACCATGTCGGTCTCCCGTCATTAAGGACTACTAATCCTTGTTTATCATTAAACTCTTCCAATACTGCTCCGTTTTTGTCTTGTGAGTCACTGCCCCAGATTACACTATGGGCATTAAAATCACCCACCCAAATAACTGACTTCTCAACTGAGCCCATTAAGTCTGCAAGCTGCCCTTCTTCCAGTTGCACTCCAGGGTTATAGAGATTAATAACACTGATCCTTCCCTGAGTTGACCATACCTTAACAGCAACACATTCAATATCTATATTAATGTTTATTTTGCTGAACTGTATTTCCTTCTTTATGAATGTGGCACACCCACCCCCAGCTCTGCCAACTCTGTCTGTCCTTACACTCACATACCCCGGAATTACAAAATCCAAACATGGTTTCAGCCAAGTCTCCTGTACACAAATTAAATCAGGCTTATCTTGAAATGCATCAACAAATCGTTTCAATTCCTGTCCATTGGCTACTAGGCTCCTAGCATTCCACTGCAGGATGTAAAACATAAACCAGAACTTAATTATCCATTCCATTTTCATCTGAGAAAAGGTACTCCTCATCTGAATTTTCTTTGTTTAGATTACTAGCTTGTTGCTGACTTCCAGCTAATCCTGAGTGGATGTACCTATATAGGGTTTCTGGAGGGAAGTCAGAAATGTGGAGGAATTTATTTGCTGCTGCCACTACCTCCCTTGCAACATCTGACCTGTTCTTGGCCACCTCTTTAATGCGCCACATTGCCTCAGAGAAGAAGGCAAGGAAAGCAGATTTTTTGACCACTATGGAGTCTTCTGGGACTGCCACCGGGGCTGCTTGAGTTCTCATTGCCCTTGATTCCTGGCTGCTACAATGAGCCCCCTCTATCCTTCTCAGTGCCTCCGCGTATGAGATCTTATTCTCATCCCTTATCTTCTGCACAAGCTCAGCCTTTTCACGCTGAGGACACCCACGAAACCCTGCCATGTGATTTCCTCCACAGTTACAACATTTGATAATACCGCTGCACTCTTTAAAATCGTGATCCTCCCCACATTTCCCACATCTACGCTTTCCCCTGCACACAGCTGCAACATGGCCGAATCGCTGGCACTGAAAACATCTCAAAGGTGGCCGCTCATATGCTCTGACAGTAAAGCACAGGTAACCCAGCATAACCTTCTCTGGCAACTCCTTTCCTTGAAACGTCAACAACACAGCTGAGCTTCCTCGTCCTTCACTGAGATTTTTACCCATACGAGTCGCTTTAACAACTGCTCCTCCTTTTAAATTGGCCTTAAGCTCCTCTTCTGAAATGTCTTTTGCCACATTATAAATCACTCCCTTTATGCCCCTAGCTCCGGGGATAAAGCTCTCCACACTCTTTCCTCCAATACATTTCATTTTACTTGCTCTGGCTTGCTGTTCAGCTGTCTTGCAGAACACTAATAGCATCCCATTTGCTAACGTTTTAGCGTGCTGAACTTCCCCAAGCTCTCGTTTTATCACACTGGACAGTTTTAATGGACTAATGGCTCCGAACCCCGCTCCTGTGCCTTTGATCTTAAACATCACTTTAAAGTCCTCATTGTTATCGTGTGTATCAACCCTTCTGCTCTTTACATGCAAATCCGCGTCGCTATCAGCAGATACCTCAACCTCTTGAGTTGCTTTCCGCCCTCTTTTCTTCCTTACATTCCCCACCACCTTCCACTCCCCTCCACCCTCCAAGACCCCTCCACTTTCCCCTGGCATGGGATGGCTTTGGTGGGATAAACTCACCCAGTGACTACAGTGAGTCGATTGCTGTAACTCACTGTTATGACTTTGGCCTAAGTTGAACAGACCCCTTTAACTTTGACTTTTAACAGCTTTTAAATTACATTTTAAATCTCTCTATTTTTAACTTTTACCTTTTGGGTTTTGAGGTTTACATTCCAGCTCTAGCATTTATCCTGGGTTACATTATGACTACCTTCTCTTACTATGGTTGAAAGGATGGTCTCTCTGTCCTTCATCTGGACAACCTGCTGCTGTAGAGTTTCAGTCTCTTTAAAACAGCTCACCATCTTGTTGAGAGTTGAGCTGCCAGTTAGTTTGTCATATAGTTAAAGAAATCATCATCTGATGCCAGATGAACACAAATAGCTGTGAGGTATCTGAAAGTGTTCTCATTTTGATCAGTGTTCTTGAACAAATATCTCGTCTAAGTTTCTTAAACTGTGCTGTGCGATCCACACTTAATTGGTATCAATTAAGGCCAAAAGTGGGGGAAAAAAAGAGATTTTTTTTAAGGACCGCTGTAGCAAAAGTATAGGTCCGATCTACACCAAACAAACGCTGTCGGACTCGTCTTCAGACCCCCGACAACATATCAAAAAATCAGATTTCTAGCACATTTGGAAAATATCTGGCTCCAGCCTTGCCTGCCTGTCAGAGGGTGTTGGTGGCCTCAGGTCTCACACCCTCCTTTGCTCTGAAACCTGACCAACCAATTAAGAAAAGTAAGACATGTAGGGAGTTGCTTTTTTCACGAGCTGGTAGAGGGCGTCCAGCACTGGCCCTGTGCCGAATTTGGGGTCTGTGCAATCATCAGGGGCCTCGTGAGGCCAAAAAAGAGATCTGCCTAAAAGTACCCAAAATTGCTGAAAAACCTTTAAAAAAAGGCAAAGAAATCCCCTTTTATTCCTTAAAATTCAACGCTTTCACCTAGGAGGCTGAAATCAGAGTATGTTCATCGTGGGCACATGCAGAACCAGGGTGAGAAGTTTCGGACCCGTGCGACCTTCGCAAGTGTGAAAGGTCACATAAAAGTGTTAGAGGGGAAGAATGAAATCCCTTTAAATTCCTTAAAATTCAACGCTTTGACCTAGGAGGCTGAAATCGGACTATGTTCATCCTGAGCAGGTGTACAATGAGTGTGTGAAGTTTCAAAGCGGCGCCACCTTCCTAAGTACGAAACACACACCTACACGGGGCTAAAGGTAATGCCTCGTACAATGGATGCAGCCTGTGATGACATCACAGCAGATGCCTGCAAAGGGACAAGCCAACCCAGGTCTGGGACCAGATGCTGCCAAGAAGTCTGCGAGGGAGGCCGCCAGGGTGAGGGAGGCCTTCGCGTCCTTCTTCTCCTCAGGGGGAAGTGCCCCGTGGCGGGTCGGCGTGCAGTGCTGAAGCACACCCAGAACGGCTCTTTTAAGAGCCCCGCACTCTCAAACTATTGAGCAAAGTTCCTGGAACATGTCGGTCTACGGCAGTCATTGGTTCTGTGGCTCCGTAACTCACTTGGATTACTCAGAGTAGATAGATCATTGTTTTTTTTTTATACTTTGCATAGTTTGAATCACTAAACCAACCAGATTTGTGCTTCTGTCATTAGAGGAGTTCAAATAATCAGCTGATAATGTGACAGCCAAAACAAGCAAGGCCTCAAAACCCTTTCAGTAACATCCCCTCAGATTAATTCAGTTTGATAATGAATCCTCCACATGTATCTAAATGTGGTGTATCGGTTCAACTTTCACCACACGTGACTGGTGTCGGAGGCTTTTGTAAGTCTCTTGCAGACTCGCAAAATCCCACGTTTAGGTGCGAAAACCACAACTTGACCATCCTCTACGGACCACTCTGAATGTTGTTGTGCAGAAAAAAAAGTAATAATTTCAAACTTCAAATTCATTCAGAAAGCAGAACTTTAAAACAGAATCGACATATTTTTCAGTTTCAGGCTGGATAGTTTGAACCCTCGTTGATGAGCGGTGTCTGTAGCGCTGACTTTTTCAGGACCATCATGATTCTATCCAGTGATTCGGTGATTCTACAGGACCAGTTCAAAGTAGACTCCTTTTTAATGTTGTCATGCTCCCTCTGCTGGCCTGAACCTGCATCTGTATGCTGGAGGTAATTTGACTGATTGAAAACCCTGATCTGAGGTAAGACCTTCTGTTTCAAACATTTTGCTGTTCACACATTAAGTCTGGCTCTGATTTCTTAAAGAGGTGTATTTTAGACAAAAGAAAAACATCAACGTGTTTTCTCATGCTATCAGGAACATTACTAAATGCCATCAAACAAACGCTCCAGTTAGGTTTATGACTTCATTCTATTGATTCAGTACACAGGGCGAAAGATTTCAAGCATTTCTTTCTTTTTATTGTGATCATTACATCTTACAGTTAATGAAAACCCCACTTTCAGTTTCTTCAATAATGAATATTACATTAGAGCAATTAAAAGAATGTTTTACACAAATGTTAGACATCTGAAACATACGTCCATTTACATGCACTCAATACTTGGGGCTCCTTTTCCATGAGTTTCTGCATCAGTGCATTGGGGCAGCGATCATCCTGTGGCACTTGTAAGGTGTTTTTTTTTTGTTGTTGTTTTTTTTTGTAACAAAGTCCGAAGAGAAGGAGGAGATGACGCATCCTGTGATGACCTTAAAGTCCTTGCTGTAAGACATGATGCTCCAAGTGATCTGGGATCGACTTTTTACACCTGAGACGAGAGCAGGAAAGAATAAAGTCAGACTGGCAAAGTTCATATCAAGACTATAAATGCAGGAAGTGATTTATCAGGCTCTGTTGGACTCCACTGCTGCTACCTTCTCAACCACTATACTGTGCTGTGCTCTAAAATATAAAGCTTAAACTGGAAACACAGTTAATCAAAAGTTAGTCCATCTTCTTCTACCTCACCAACAAACCAACAAACCAACAAACCAACAAACCAACAAACCAACAAACCAACAAACCAACAAACCAACAAACTTAATACTAGGGATGGGTATTGATAAGATTTAATTGATACCAACGCCACTACTGATCTGATTCTTTATCCATTTCCAGGGTAATAAAAAAGTTACAATAACTAAGCTAAATAAGACCACCTTAAAAATAAAGACTATCTTAAATAAAGACTACCTTAAATAAAGACTACCTTAAATAAAGACTACCTTAAATACTACAATTAACAATATAAACAGTATAACAGAATAAACAGAATAAACAGACCTGAGGTAAGCAGTAGTGCAAATTTTAGCTGGACAAAATGAAATCAACAGACATGAGGTATTAGAACAATAATGTAAATAATGCAAATAGTGCAAATAAGCATGTGTAAAGTGAGTATAAAGTGAAGTGTGCATAAGGTGAAGTGTGCAGTCCTGAGATAGGATGTGCATGGGCAGAGTCTGTGGCCCAGAGTCAATGGTGGGGGCCAGTGGGGGGGCCAGTGGGGGCAGAACAGGGAGGGAATTAAGAGTCCTGACTGCCTGGTGGAAAAAACTGTCTTTGAGCCTGCTGGTTTTGGCCCGGAGACTCTGCACTCTCCTCCTTCCCGACGGCAGCAGGTTAAAGAGACTGTGGGATGGGTGGGTGGGGTCACCCGCAATCCTTGTGGCTTTGCGGGTGAGGCGGGTGTTGTAAATGTCCAGTAGGGAGGGAAGAGAGACACCGATGATCTTCTCAGCTGCTTTCACAGTGCGCTGCAGGGTCTTGCGGCAGGAGACGGTGCAGGCGCCGTACCACACGGTGATGCAGCTGGTCAGGATGCTCTCAATGGTGCCTCTATAAAAAGAGAACATGCTCTTCTTGCTCTTCTCGGTTTCCGCAGGAAGTAGAGTCGCCGTTGAGCTTTCTTGGCCAGAGATGTGGTGTTGATGTTCCAGGACAGGTCTTCGGAGATGTGTACACCCAGGAACTTGGCGCTGCTCACCCGCTCTACTGCAGCGCCGTTGATGGTTAGTGGGGAATGCTGGGTGCGCTCTCTTCTGAAGTCCACTACAATCTCCTTCGTCTTCTCCACATTTAGGAGGAGATTGTTGTCCTTACACCGCTCGGCCAGGCGTCTCACCTCGCTCCTGTAGTTTGTCTCATCGTTATTGTTGATGAGACCCACCACAGTCGTGTCGTCTGCGAACTTGATGAAGAGGTTGGAGCTGGATGTAGGTTTGCAGTCGTGGGTTAGCAGAGTGAAGAGGAGGGGGCTGAGCACACATCCTTGGGGGGGGCCCCTGTGTTCAGCGTGATGGTGCTGGAGGTGTTGCTGCCGACCCGTACTGCCTGTGGTCTCCCCGTCAGAAAGTCCAACAGCCAGTTGCACAATGCACAGGGAGGTGTTGAGTCCCAGCTGGACGAGTTTGAGGATGAGCTGCTGAGGGACGATCGTGTTGAATGCTGAGCTGAAGTCGATGAACAGCATTCTGACATGTGGGTCTTTGGTCTCCGGGTGAGTGAGGGCTGAGTGGAGTGCAGTGGAGATGGCATCGTCGGTCGAGCGGTTGGACCGATATGCAAACTGGTAGGGGTCCAGTGTCAGGGGGAGCGCAGATTTGATGTGGTGCACGACTAGCCGCTCAAAGCGCTTCAGAATGACGGGAGCGAGTGCGATCGGGCGGTAGTCGTTGTAGCGGGAGGGAGACGGCTTCTTCGGGACCGGGATGATGGCGGTGGCTTTGAGGCATGTCGGGACAACAGCTTGGCTCAGCGAGGTGTTGAAGATGTCTGTGAAGACATCCGTGAGCTCCTCAGCACAGTCTCTCAGGACAACGACCAGGGATGTCATCAGGGCCCGGGGCTTTCCTTACATTAGTCTTCCCGAGTGATCTCCTCACGCTGTCCGTAGATAGCAACAGCACCTGGTCGTCGGGAGGTGGAGGGATCTTCTGTGCTGGAGTGCTGTTGTCTGCCTCAAAGCGAGCGAAGAAGTCGTTCGGTTGGTTCAGCAGAGAAGAAGTGTTGTCGCAGGTTTGTGGGGGGGGGGCTTATAGTCCGTGATGGTCTGGATCCCCCTCCACAGGTTCCTGGTGTCTCTGATGTTACTGAAGCGGTCAGCGATTCTCCTGGAGTACTGTCTCTTGGCCTCTCTGATGCCCCGTGACAGGTTGGCCCTGGCTGTCCTTAGGCCCACCTCGTCCCCTGCTCTGAAGGCAGTGTTTCGAGCCTTCAGGAGCCTGTGGACTTTCCCTGTCAGCCATGGTTTCTGATTGGCCTGAATGGAGATGGAGATTCCTTAGTCAAAACATTCAACATGTTATACATCTCCTCATCTTATGACCAAAGTGTCTTTATCATAAAGATGAGAGGTTGTTGTTTTTCATTCACCACACCAAATACATAAACAGCACTTTTTTACACCTCAGTCCCTACCTTGCTGTAAAAAAAAAGTCACTCAGTACATTACAAGCACTCATGCTGACATTGAGACTTCATGTTTCAGCAGCCTTCCCGTCTTAGTCCTTCTATGTATTAATAGCTACTGCTTCTGGGGTGCTCACTAATGTTATCAGTGTCATGTTTATTTCCAGTGAAGCCACTTTTAATGTGACCAGAAAGGCAACAGTTGAAAGAAAAACATGCCACTGAAATTCGCAAATCATTTGGGGTATAAATGTGCTGTTCTCCATAATTGGCAAACCGCAGATTCGTCATGTTTACATCGAGTTGATGCTAGGTCGTATGGGTCTTTCTCGCCCGTTAGCCCTAGTTTCTCACAGTATCTGTCTTTCTCTTGCTGTCTGAGTCCTTCTGGCCACGCTTTAGTGTGCTCTGTGTGTTTTTCAACATTTGTTCGCGGATAAGACATCTGAAAATAATATCTGCTTGTGTACGTCTATCTCCGTCCATTCAATGTTTACATTTGAGCATCCGGGTAACAAACCAAATCATAACGTCAGTGCTAACGCTACGGAAAACAGCGCTAGCTTGAGGCAGACGTCTACAGGAAATTGCACTGATATGCTAGCGGATAGCATGTAAAAATCTAACAAGAATCAGAAAAATATCCATGTATCATCGACAATATGCCCTGAGTTACGAACTGTCTGTCTGGTTTTAAAGAAATAATGAAAGCTGAAATTCTTAAACAGCACAAATGACTGCTAGCATGACAGTGTTTGCTAGTATTGGTAATAATAATAATAAATATACCCCACACTGCTTGCCAATTAATGCATGACCCGTTCAAAGATATTAATTAAGAAATATGTTATTTATTTAGCTACATTTGCCAATGGATAAAACTAGCTTAGTTTGTAAATCATTAGAACATCTCTACAACTCGACAATTATATGGCTTAAAAAATGCAAAAATCTCAAAATTACCGTCAGAAAAGCCTGTATTTAGAAGAACTTTGTCTTTATGGAGGTAAATCCTGAAGAAGTCGTTGGAAGTCCATGGTAATTGTTTGGTTTCTTGAAGAAATATCCAAAGTCTCGGGAAGAGAAAACAAATGCGTGCGTCTCAGACTGATCAGCAGCTATTTCCGGGTTAATGATGCCCCTGGAGGTCGTCCATAGCAACCATGGAACGTTCTGGTCCGTGAACAGAGTCCATCTTGTGCAACCTTCCATGAAGGCCCCTAATTAATTACCACGATGTATTAGATTCACTTAATAAAATTAATAAATAAAAAAAATAATAATAGGCTTTATATATATTATTTCCTGAAGAGGCCCTAATACGCCGTTGTACGTAATAGTTTTGTCAATGTAGTAACTAAAATTAGTAACTTCAGAAAGCGCCTATCGAGGAGTTTTTTTTAAACATGTAATAAAGCTGGGCTGCTGTTGGAAAAAAACAAAACCTGTTTGTACTGTCTAGAAGAGACAAATAAGGATCTCTCTCTCTCTCTCTCTCTCTCTCTCTCTCTCTCTCTCTCTCTCTAATTATTATTATTATTATTATTATTATTATTATTATTATTATTATTAATAATAATAATAATAATAATAATAATAATAATAATAATAATAAATCAATAATAATAATAATAAAACATCTATGTGGGGCTGACGGTAAACTTATTTAACGCCTTTAAATTCCTTAAAATTCAACGCTTTGACCTAGGAGGCTGAAATCGGACTATGCTCATCCTGAGCACATGCAGAATGAGTGTGTGAAGTTTCACAGCGGCACCACCTTCCTAAGTATGAAACACACACCTATGTGGGGCTAAAGTTTCTCTTATTAAATGCTTTTAATTCATTAAAATTCAGCGCTTTCACTCAGGAGGCTGATTTTACAGTATGTTCATCATGATCACATGTACAATCAGCGTGACAAGTTTCAAGTCGGAGCGACCTTCCTAAGTATGAAAAGTCAACACATGGGGTTTGAACTGAAGTACTTAAATCTCTTCAAATTAATAAAAAAATCAACGCTTACATCTAGGATGCTGCTTTTACAGTATGTTCATAGGGGGCACATGCAGAATGCGTGCGACAAATTTCAGGCCGGTGCCACCTTCCTAAGTATGAGATCCACACTTAATTGGTATCAATTAAGGCCAAAAGTGGGGGAAAAAAAGAGATTTTTTTTAAGGACCGCTGTAGCAAAAGTATAGGTCCGATCTACACCAAACAAACGCTGTCGGACTCGTCTTCAGACCCCCGACAACATATCAAAAAATCAGATTTCTAGCACATTTGGAAAATATCTGGCTCCAGCCTTGCCTGCCTGTCAGAGGGTGTTGGTGGCCTCAGGTCTCACACCCTCCTTTGCTCTGAAACCTGACCAACCAATTAAGAAAAGTAAGACATGTAGGGAGTTGCTTTTTTCACGAGCTGGTAGAGGGCGTCCAGCACTGGCCCTGTGCCGAATTTGGGGTCTGTGCAATCATCAGGGGCCTCGTGAGGCCAAAAAAGAGATCTGCCTAAAAGTACCCAAAATTGCTGAAAAACCTTTAAAAAAAGGCAAAGAAATCCCCTTTTATTCCTTAAAATTCAACGCTTTCACCTAGGAGGCTGAAATCAGAGTATGTTCATCGTGGGCACATGCAGAACCAGGGTGAGAAGTTTCGGACCCGTGCGACCTTCGCAAGTGTGAAAGGTCACATAAAAGTGTTAGAGGGGAAGAATGAAATCCCTTTAAATTCCTTAAAATTCAACGCTTTGACCTAGGAGGCTGAAATCGGACTATGTTCATCCTGAGCAGGTGTACAATGAGTGTGTGAAGTTTCAAAGCGGCGCCACCTTCCTAAGTACGAAACACACACCTACACGGGGCTAAAGGTAATGCCTCGTACAATGGATGCAGCCTGTGATGACATCACAGCAGATGCCTGCAAAGGGACAAGCCAACCCAGGTCTGGGACCAGATGCTGCCAAGAAGTCTGCGAGGGAGGCCGCCAGGGTGAGGGAGGCCTTCGCGTCCTTCTTCTCCTCAGGGGGAAGTGCCCCGTGGCGGGTCGGCGTGCAGTGCTGAAGCACACCCAGAACGGCTCTTTTAAGAGCCCCGCACTCTCAAACTATTGAGCAAAGTTCCTGGAACATGTCGGTCTACGGCAGTCATTGGTTCTGTGGCTCCGTAACTCACTTGGATTACTCAGAGTAGATAGATCATTGTTTTTTTTTTATACTTTGCATAGTTTGAATCACTAAACCAACCAGATTTGTGCTTCTGTCATTAGAGGAGTTCAAATAATCAGCTGATAATGTGACAGCCAAAACAAGCAAGGCCTCAAAACCCTTTCAGTAACATCCCCTCAGATTAATTCAGTTTGATAATGAATCCTCCACATGTATCTAAATGTGGTGTATCGGTTCAACTTTCACCACACGTGACTGGTGTCGGAGGCTTTTGTAAGTCTCTTGCAGACTCGCAAAATCCCACGTTTAGGTGCGAAAACCACAACTTGACCATCCTCTACGGACCACTCTGAATGTTGTTGTGCAGAAAAAAAAGTAATAATTTCAAACTTCAAATTCATTCAGAAAGCAGAACTTTAAAACAGAATCGACATATTTTTCAGTTTCAGGCTGGATAGTTTGAACCCTCGTTGATGAGCGGTGTCTGTAGCGCTGACTTTTTCAGGACCATCATGATTCTATCCAGTGATTCGGTGATTCTACAGGACCAGTTCAAAGTAGACTCCTTTTTAATGTTGTCATGCTCCCTCTGCTGGCCTGAACCTGCATCTGTATGCTGGAGGTAATTTGACTGATTGAAAACCCTGATCTGAGGTAAGACCTTCTGTTTCAAACATTTTGCTGTTCACACATTAAGTCTGGCTCTGATTTCTTAAAGAGGTGTATTTTAGACAAAAGAAAAACATCAACGTGTTTTCTCATGCTATCAGGAACATTACTAAATGCCATCAAACAAACGCTCCAGTTAGGTTTATGACTTCATTCTATTGATTCAGTACACAGGGCGAAAGATTTCAAGCATTTCTTTCTTTTTATTGTGATCATTACATCTTACAGTTAATGAAAACCCCACTTTCAGTTTCTTCAATAATGAATATTACATTAGAGCAATTAAAAGAATGTTTTACACAAATGTTAGACATCTGAAACATACGTCCATTTACATGCACTCAATACTTGGGGCTCCTTTTCCATGAGTTTCTGCATCAGTGCATTGGGGCAGCGATCATCCTGTGGCACTTGTAAGGTGTTTTTTTTTTGTTGTTGTTTTTTTTTGTAACAAAGTCCGAAGAGAAGGAGGAGATGACGCATCCTGTGATGACCTTAAAGTCCTTGCTGTAAGACATGATGCTCCAACTGATCTGGGATCGACTTTTTACACCTGAGACGAGAGCAGGAAAGAATAAAGTCAGACTGGCAAAGTTCATATCAAGACTATAAATGCAGGAAGTGATTTATCAGGCTCTGTTGGACTCCACTGCTGCTACCTTCTCAACCACTATACTGTGCTGTGCTCTAAAATATAAAGCTTAAACTGGAAACACAGTTAATCAAAAGTTAGTCCATCTTCTTCTACCTCACCAACAAACCAACAAACCAACAAACCAACAAACCAACAAACCAACAAACTTAATACTAGGGATGGGTATTGATAAGATTTAATTGATACCAACGCCACTACTGATCTGATTCTTTATCCATTTCCAGGGTAATAAAAAAGTTACAATAACTAAGCTAAATAAGACCACCTTAAAAATAAAGACTATCTTAAATAAAGACTACCTTAAATAAAGACTACCTTAAATACTACAATTAACAATATAAACAGTATAACAGAATAAACAGAATAAACAGACCTGAGGTAAGCAGTAGTGCAAATTTTAGCTGGACAAAATGAAATCAACAGACATGAGGTATTAGAACAATAATGTAAATAATGCAAATAGTGCAAATAAGCATGTGTAAAGTGAGTATAAAGTGAAGTGTGCATAAGGTGAAGTGTGCAGTCCTGAGATAGGATGTGCATGGGCAGAGTCTGTGGCCCAGAGTCAATGGTGGGGGCCAGTGGGGGGGCCAGTGGGGGCAGAACAGGGAGGGAATTAAGAGTCCTGACTGCCTGGTGGAAAAAACTGTCTTTGAGCCTGCTGGTTTTGGCCCGGAGACTCTGCACTCTCCTCCTTCCCGACGGCAGCAGGTTAAAGAGACTGTGGGATGGGTGGGTGGGGTCACCCGCAATCCTTGTGGCTTTGCGGGTGAGGCGGGTGTTGTAAATGTCCAGTAGGGAGGGAAGAGAGACACCGATGATCTTCTCAGCTGCTTTCACAGTGCGCTGCAGGGTCTTGCGGCAGGAGACGGTGCAGGCGCCGTACCACACGGTGATGCAGCTGGTCAGGATGCTCTCAATGGTGCCTCTATAAAAAGAGAACATGCTCTTCTTGCTCTTCTCGGTTTCCGCAGGAAGTAGAGTCGCCGTTGAGCTTTCTTGGCCAGAGATGTGGTGTTGATGTTCCAGGACAGGTCTTCGGAGATGTGTACACCCAGGAACTTGGCGCTGCTCACCCGCTCTACTGCAGCGCCGTTGATGGTTAGTGGGGAATGCTGGGTGCGCTCTCTTCTGAAGTCCACTACAATCTCCTTCGTCTTCTCCACATTTAGGAGGAGATTGTTGTCCTTACACCGCTCGGCCAGGCGTCTCACCTCGCTCCTGTAGTTTGTCTCATCGTTATTGTTGATGAGACCCACCACAGTCGTGTCGTCTGCGAACTTGATGAAGAGGTTGGAGCTGGATGTAGGTTTGCAGTCGTGGGTTAGCAGAGTGAAGAGGAGGGGGCTGAGCACACATCCTTGGGGGGGGCCCCTGTGTTCAGCGTGATGGTGCTGGAGGTGTTGCTGCCGACCCGTACTGCCTGTGGTCTCCCCGTCAGAAAGTCCAACAGCCAGTTGCACAATGCACAGGGAGGTGTTGAGTCCCAGCTGGACGAGTTTGAGGATGAGCTGCTGAGGGACGATCGTGTTGAATGCTGAGCTGAAGTCGATGAACAGCATTCTGACATGTGGGTCTTTGGTCTCCGGGTGAGTGAGGGCTGAGTGGAGTGCAGTGGAGATGGCATCGTCGGTCGAGCGGTTGGACCGATATGCAAACTGGTAGGGGTCCAGTGTCAGGGGGAGCGCAGATTTGATGTGGTGCACGACTAGCCGCTCAAAGCGCTTCAGAATGACGGGAGCGAGTGCGATCGGGCGGTAGTCGTTGTAGCGGGAGGGAGACGGCTTCTTCGGGACCGGGATGATGGCGGTGGCTTTGAGGCATGTCGGGACAACAGCTTGGCTCAGCGAGGTGTTGAAGATGTCTGTGAAGACATCCGTGAGCTCCTCAGCACAGTCTCTCAGGACACGACCAGGGATGTCATCAGGGCCCGGGGCTTTCCTTACATTAGTCTTCCCGAGTGATCTCCTCACGCTGTCCGTAGATAGCAACAGCACCTGGTCGTCGGGAGGTGGAGGGATCTTCTGTGCTGGAGTGCTGTTGTCTGCCTCAAAGCGAGCGAAGAAGTCGTTCGGTTGGTTCAGCAGAGAAGAAGTGTTGTCGCAGGTTTGTGGGGGGGGGGCTTATAGTCCGTGATGGTCTGGATCCCCCTCCACAGGTTCCTGGTGTCTCTGATGTTACTGAAGCGGTCAGCGATTCTCCTGGAGTACTGTCTCTTGGCCTCTCTGATGCCCCGTGACAGGTTGGCCCTGGCTGTCCTTAGGCCCACCTCGTCCCCTGCTCTGAAGGCAGTGTTTCGAGCCTTCAGGAGCCTGTGGACTTTCCCTGTCAGCCATGGTTTCTGATTGGCCTGAATGGAGATGGAGATTCCTTAGTCAAAACATTCAACATGTTATACATCTCCTCATCTTATGACCAAAGTGTCTTTATCATAAAGATGAGAGGTTGTTGTTTTTCATTCACCACACCAAATACATAAACAGCACTTTTTTACACCTCAGTCCCTACCTTGCTGTAAAAAAAAAGTCACTCAGTACATTACAAGCACTCATGCTGACATTGAGACTTCATGTTTCAGCAGCCTTCCCGTCTTAGTCCTTCTATGTATTAATAGCTACTGCTTCTGGGGTGCTCACTAATGTTATCAGTGTCATGTTTATTTCCAGTGAAGCCACTTTTAATGTGACCAGAAAGGCAACAGTTGAAAGAAAAACATGCCACTGAAATTCGCAAATCATTTGGGGTATAAATGTGCTGTTCTCCATAATTGGCAAACCGCAGATTCGTCATGTTTACATCGAGTTGATGCTAGGTCGTATGGGTCTTTCTCGCCCGTTAGCCCTAGTTTCTCACAGTATCTGTCTTTCTCTTGCTGTCTGAGTCCTTCTGGCCACGCTTTAGTGTGCTCTGTGTGTTTTTCAACATTTGTTCGCGGATAAGACATCTGAAAATAATATCTGCTTGTGTACGTCTATCTCCGTCCATTCAATGTTTACATTTGAGCATCCGGGTAACAAACCAAATCATAACGTCAGTGCTAACGCTACGGAAAACAGCGCTAGCTTGAGGCAGACGTCTACAGGAAATTGCACTGATATGCTAGCGGATAGCATGTAAAAATCTAACAAGAATCAGAAAAATATCCATGTATCATCGACAATATGCCCTGAGTTACGAACTGTCTGTCTGGTTTTAAAGAAATAATGAAAGCTGAAATTCTTAAACAGCACAAATGACTGCTAGCATGACAGTGTTTGCTAGTATTGGTAATAATAATAATAAATATACCCCACACTGCTTGCCAATTAATGCATGACCCGTTCAAAGATATTAATTAAGAAATATGTTATTTATTTAGCTACATTTGCCAATGGATAAAACTAGCTTAGTTTGTAAATCATTAGAACATCTCTACAACTCGACAATTATATGGCTTAAAAAATGCAAAAATCTCAAAATTACCGTCAGAAAAGCCTGTATTTAGAAGAACTTTGTCTTTATGGAGGTAAATCCTGAAGAAGTCGTTGGAAGTCCATGGTAATTGTTTGGTTTCTTGAAGAAATATCCAAAGTCTCGGGAAGAGAAAACAAATGCGTGCGTCTCAGACTGATCAGCAGCTATTTCCGGGTTAATGATGCCCCTGGAGGTCGTCCATAGCAACCATGGAACGTTCTGGTCCGTGAACAGAGTCCATCTTGTGCAACCTTCCATGAAGGCCCCTAATTAATTACCACGATGTATTAGATTCACTTAATAAAATTAATAAATAAAAAAAATAATAATAGGCTTTATATATATTATTTCCTGAAGAGGCCCTAATACGCCGTTGTACGTAATAGTTTTGTCAATGTAGTAACTAAAATTAGTAACTTCAGAAAGCGCCTATCGAGGAGTTTTTTTTAAACATGTAATAAAGCTGGGCTGCTGTTGGAAAAAAACAAAACCTGTTTGTACTGTCTAGAAGAGACAAATAAGGATCTCTCTCTCTCTCTCTCTCTCTCTCTCTCTCTCTCTCTCTCTCTCTAATTATTATTATTATTATTATTATTATTATTATTATTATTATTAATAATAATAATAATAATAATAATAATAATAATAATAATAATAAATCAATAATAATAATAATAAAACATCTATGTGGGGCTGACGGTAAACTTATTTAACGCCTTTAAATTCCTTAAAATTCAACGCTTTGACCTAGGAGGCTGAAATCGGACTATGCTCATCCTGAGCACATGCAGAATGAGTGTGTGAAGTTTCACAGCGGCACCACCTTCCTAAGTATGAAACACACACCTATGTGGGGCTAAAGTTTCTCTTATTAAATGCTTTTAATTCATTAAAATTCAGCGCTTTCACTCAGGAGGCTGATTTTACAGTATGTTCATCATGATCACATGTACAATCAGCGTGACAAGTTTCAAGTCGGAGCGACCTTCCTAAGTATGAAAAGTCAACACATGGGGTTTGAACTGAAGTACTTAAATCTCTTCAAATTAATAAAAAAATCAACGCTTACATCTAGGATGCTGCTTTTACAGTATGTTCATAGGGGGCACATGCAGAATGCGTGCGACAAATTTCAGGCCGGTGCCACCTTCCTAAGTATGAGATCCACACTTAATTGGTATCAATTAAGGCCAAAAGTGGGGGAAAAAAAGAGATTTTTTTTAAGGACCGCTGTAGCAAAAGTATAGGTCCGATCTACACCAAACAAACGCTGTCGGACTCGTCTTCAGACCCCCGACAACATATCAAAAAATCAGATTTCTAGCACATTTGGAAAATATCTGGCTCCAGCCTTGCCTGCCTGTCAGAGGGTGTTGGTGGCCTCAGGTCTCACACCCTCCTTTGCTCTGAAACCTGACCAACCAATTAAGAAAAGTAAGACATGTAGGGAGTTGCTTTTTTCACGAGCTGGTAGAGGGCGTCCAGCACTGGCCCTGTGCCGAATTTGGGGTCTGTGCAATCATCAGGGGCCTCGTGAGGCCAAAAAAGAGATCTGCCTAAAAGTACCCAAAATTGCTGAAAAACCTTTAAAAAAAGGCAAAGAAATCCCCTTTTATTCCTTAAAATTCAACGCTTTCACCTAGGAGGCTGAAATCAGAGTATGTTCATCGTGGGCACATGCAGAACCAGGGTGAGAAGTTTCGGACCCGTGCGACCTTCGCAAGTGTGAAAGGTCACATAAAAGTGTTAGAGGGGAAGAATGAAATCCCTTTAAATTCCTTAAAATTCAACGCTTTGACCTAGGAGGCTGAAATCGGACTATGTTCATCCTGAGCAGGTGTACAATGAGTGTGTGAAGTTTCAAAGCGGCGCCACCTTCCTAAGTACGAAACACACACCTACACGGGGCTAAAGGTAATGCCTCGTACAATGGATGCAGCCTGTGATGACATCACAGCAGATGCCTGCAAAGGGACAAGCCAACCCAGGTCTGGGACCAGATGCTGCCAAGAAGTCTGCGAGGGAGGCCGCCAGGGTGAGGGAGGCCTTCGCGTCCTTCTTCTCCTCAGGGGGAAGTGCCCCGTGGCGGGTCGGCGTGCAGTGCTGAAGCACACCCAGAACGGCTCTTTTAAGAGCCCCGCACTCTCAAACTATTGAGCAAAGTTCCTGGAACATGTCGGTCTACGGCAGTCATTGGTTCTGTGGCTCCGTAACTCACTTGGATTACTCAGAGTAGATAGATCATTGTTTTTTTTTTATACTTTGCATAGTTTGAATCACTAAACCAACCAGATTTGTGCTTCTGTCATTAGAGGAGTTCAAATAATCAGCTGATAATGTGACAGCCAAAACAAGCAAGGCCTCAAAACCCTTTCAGTAACATCCCCTCAGATTAATTCAGTTTGATAATGAATCCTCCACATGTATCTAAATGTGGTGTATCGGTTCAACTTTCACCACACGTGACTGGTGTCGGAGGCTTTTGTAAGTCTCTTGCAGACTCGCAAAATCCCACGTTTAGGTGCGAAAACCACAACTTGACCATCCTCTACGGACCACTCTGAATGTTGTTGTGCAGAAAAAAAAGTAATAATTTCAAACTTCAAATTCATTCAGAAAGCAGAACTTTAAAACAGAATCGACATATTTTTCAGTTTCAGGCTGGATAGTTTGAACCCTCGTTGATGAGCGGTGTCTGTAGCGCTGACTTTTTCAGGACCATCATGATTCTATCCAGTGATTCGGTGATTCTACAGGACCAGTTCAAAGTAGACTCCTTTTTAATGTTGTCATGCTCCCTCTGCTGGCCTGAACCTGCATCTGTATGCTGGAGGTAATTTGACTGATTGAAAACCCTGATCTGAGGTAAGACCTTCTGTTTCAAACATTTTGCTGTTCACACATTAAGTCTGGCTCTGATTTCTTAAAGAGGTGTATTTTAGACAAAAGAAAAACATCAACGTGTTTTCTCATGCTATCAGGAACATTACTAAATGCCATCAAACAAACGCTCCAGTTAGGTTTATGACTTCATTCTATTGATTCAGTACACAGGGCGAAAGATTTCAAGCATTTCTTTCTTTTTATTGTGATCATTACATCTTACAGTTAATGAAAACCCCACTTTCAGTTTCTTCAATAATGAATATTACATTAGAGCAATTAAAAGAATGTTTTACACAAATGTTAGACATCTGAAACATACGTCCATTTACATGCACTCAATACTTGGGGCTCCTTTTCCATGAGTTTCTGCATCAGTGCATTGGGGCAGCGATCATCCTGTGGCACTTGTAAGGTGTTTTTTTTTTGTTGTTGTTTTTTTTTGTAACAAAGTCCGAAGAGAAGGAGGAGATGACGCATCCTGTGATGACCTTAAAGTCCTTGCTACACCTGAGACGAGAGCAGGAAAGAATAAAGTCAGACTGGCAAAGTTCATATCAAGACTATAAATGCAGGAAGTGATTTATCAGGCTCTGTTGGACTCCACTGCTGCTACCTTCTCAACCACTATACTGTGCTGTGCTCTAAAATATAAAGCTTAAACTGGAAACACAGTTAATCAAAAGTTAGTCCATCTTCTTCTACCTCACCAACAAACCAACAAACCAACAAACCAACAAACCAACAAACCAACAAACCAACAAACCAACAAACTTAATACTAGGGATGGGTATTGATAAGATTTAATTGATACCAACGCCACTACTGATCTGATTCTTTATCCATTTCCAGGGTAATAAAAAAGTTACAATAACTAAGCTAAATAAGACCACCTTAAAAATAAAGACTATCTTAAATAAAGACTACCTTAAATAAAGACTACCTTAAATACTACAATTAACAATATAAACAGTATAACAGAATAAACAGAATAAACAGACCTGAGGTAAGCAGTAGTGCAAATTTTAGCTGGACAAAATGAAATCAACAGACATGAGGTATTAGAACAATAATGTAAATAATGCAAATAGTGCAAATAAGCATGTGTAAAGTGAGTATAAAGTGAAGTGTGCATAAGGTGAAGTGTGCAGTCCTGAGATAGGATGTGCATGGGCAGAGTCTGTGGCCCAGAGTCAATGGTGGGGGCCAGTGGGGGGGCCAGTGGGGGCAGAACAGGGAGGGAATTAAGAGTCCTGGCTGCCTGGTGGAAAAAACTGTCTTTGAGCCTGCTGGTTTTGGCCCGGAGACTCTGCACTCTCCTCCTTCCCGACGGCAGCAGGTTAAAGAGACTGTGGGATGGGTGGGTGGGGTCACCCGCAATCCTTGTGGCTTTGCGGGTGAGGCGGGTGTTGTAAATGTCCAGTAGGGAGGGAAGAGAGACACCGATGATCTTCTCAGCTGCTTTCACAGTGCGCTGCAGGGTCTTGCGGCAGGAGACGGTGCAGGCGCCGTACCACACGGTGATGCAGCTGGTCAGGATGCTCTCAATGGTGCCTCTATAAAAAGAGAACATGCTCTTCTTGCTCTTCTCGGTTTCCGCAGGAAGTAGAGTTGCCGTTGAGCTTTCTTGGCCAGAGATGTGGTGTTGATGTTCCAGGACAGGTCTTCGGAGATGTGTACACCCAGGAACTTGGCGCTGCTCACCCGCTCTACTGCAGCGCCGTTGATGGTTAGTGGGGAATGCTGGGTGCGCTCTCTTCTGAAGTCCACTACAATCTCCTTCGTCTTCTCCACATTTAGGAGGAGATTGTTGTCCTTACACCGCTCGGCCAGGCGTCTCACCTCGCTCCTGTAGTTTGTCTCATCGTTATTGTTGATGAGACCCACCACAGTCGTGTCGTCTGCGAACTTGATGAAGAGGTTGGAGCTGGATGTAGGTTTGCAGTCGTGGGTTAGCAGAGTGAAGAGGAGGGGGCCGAGCACACATCCTTGGGGGGGGCCCCTGTGTTCAGCGTGATGGTGCTGGAGGTGTTGCTGCCGACCCGTACTGCCCGTGGTCTCCCCGTCAGAAAGTCCAACAGCCAGTTGCACAATGCACAGGGAGGTGTTGAGTCCCAGCTGGACGAGTTTGAGGATGAGCTGCTGAGGGACGATCGTGTTGAATGCTGAGCTGAAGTCGATGAACAGCATTCTGACATGTGGGTCTTTGGTCTCCGGGTGAGTGAGGGCTGAGTGGAGTGCAGTGGAGATGGCATCGTCGGTCGAGCGGTTGGACCGATATGCAAACTGGTAGGGGTCCAGTGTCAGGGGGAGCGCAGATTTGATGTGGTGCACGACTAGCCGCTCAAAGCGCTTCAGAATGACGGGAGCGAGTGCGATCGGGCGGTAGTCGTTGTAGCGGGAGGGAGACGGCTTCTTCGGGACCGGGATGATGGCGGTGGCTTTGAGGCATGTCGGGACAACAGCTTGGCTCAGCGAGGTGTTGAAGATGTCTGTGAAGACATCCGTGAGCTCCTCAGCACAGTCTCTCAGGACACGACCATGGATGTCATCAGGGCCCGGGGCTTTCCTTACATTAGTCTTCCCGAGTGATCTCCTCACGCTGTCCGTAGATAGCAACAGCACCTGGTCGTCGGGAGGTGGAGGGATCTTCTGTGCTGGAGTGCTGTTGTCTGCCTCAAAGCGAGCGAAGAAGTCGTTCGGTTGGTTCAGCAGAGAAGAAGTGTTGTCGCAGGTTTGTGTGGGGGGGGGGGGGGGGGGGGGGGGCTTATAGTCCGTGATGGTCTGGATCCCCCTCCACAGGTTCCTGGTGTCTCTGCTGTTACTGAAGCGGTCAGCGATTCTCCTGGAGTACTGTCTCTTGGCCTCTCTGATGCCCCGTGACAGGTTGGCCCTGGCTGTCCTTAGGCCCACCTCGTCCCCTGCTCTGAAGGCAGTGTTTCGAGCCTTCAGGAGCCTGTGGACTTTCCCTGTCAGCCATGGTTTCTGATTGGCCTGAATGGAGATGGAGATTCCTTAGTCAAAACATTCAACATGTTATACATCTCCTCATCTTATGACCAAAGTGTCTTTATCATAAAGATGAGAGGTTGTTGTTTTTCATTCACCACACCAAATACATAAACAGCACTTTTTTACACCTCAGTCCCTACCTTGCTGTAAAAAAAAAGTCACTCAGTACATTACAAGCACTCATGCTGACATTGAGACTTCATGTTTCAGCAGCCTTCCCGTCTTAGTCCTTCTATGTATTAATAGCTACTGCTTCTGGGGTGCTCACTAATGTTATCAGTGTCATGTTTATTTCCAGTGAAGCCACTTTTAATGTGACCAGAAAGGCAACAGTTGAAAGAAAAACATGCCACTGAAATTCGCAAATCATTTGGGGTATAAATGTGCTGTTCTCCATAATTGGCAAACCGCAGATTCGTCATGTTTACATCGAGTTGATGCTAGGTCGTATGGGTCTTTCTCGCCCGTTAGCCCTAGTTTCTCACAGTATCTGTCTTTCTCTTGCTGTCTGAGTCCTTCTGGCCACGCTTTAGTGTGCTCTGTGTGTTTTTCAACATTTGTTCGCGGATAAGACATCTGAAAATAATATCTGCTTGTGTACGTCTATCTCCGTCCATTCAATGTTTACATTTGAGCATCCGGGTAACAAACCAAATCATAACGTCAGTGCTAACGCTACGGAAAACAGCGCTAGCTTGAGGCAGACGTCTACAGGAAATTGCACTGATATGCTAGCGGATAGCATGTAAAAATCTAACAAGAATCAGAAAAATATCCATGTATCATCGACAATATGCCCTGAGTTACGAACTGTCTGTCTGGTTTTAAAGAAATAATGAAAGCTGAAATTCTTAAACAGCACAAATGACTGCTAGCATGACAGTGTTTGCTAGTATTGGTAATAATAATAATAAATATACCCCACACTGCTTGCCAATTAATGCATGACCCGTTCAAAGATATTAATTAAGAAATATGTTATTTATTTAGCTACATTTGCCAATGGATAAAACTAGCTTAGTTTGTAAATCATTAGAACATCTCTACAACTCGACAATTATATGGCTTAAAAAATGCAAAAATCTCAAAATTACCGTCAGAAAAGCCTGTATTTAGAAGAACTTTGTCTTTATGGAGGTAAATCCTGAAGAAGTCGTTGGAAGTCCATGGTAATTGTTTGGTTTCTTGAAGAAATATCCAAAGTCTCGGGAAGAGAAAACAAATGCGTGCGTCTCAGACTGATCAGCAGCTATTTCCGGGTTAATGATGCACCTGGAGGTCGTCCATAGCAACCATGGAACGTTCTGGTCCGTGAACAGAGTCCATCTTGTGCAACCTTCCATGAAGGCCCCTAATTAATTACCACGATGTATTAGATTCACTTAATAAAATTAATAAATAAAAAAAATAATAATAGGCTTTATATATATTATTTCCTGAAGAGGCCCTAATACGCCGTTGTACGTAATAGTTTTGTCAATGTAGTAACTAAAATTAGTAACTTCAGAAAGCGCCTATCGAGGAGTTTTTTTTAAACATGTAATAAAGCTGGGCTGCAGTTGGAAAAAAACAAAACCTGTTTGTACTGTCTAGAAGAGACAAATAAGGATCTCTCATTCTCTCTCTCTCTCTCTCTAATTATTATTATTATTATTATTATTATTAGTTATTATTATTATTAATAATAATAATAATAATAATAATAATAATAATAATAATAATTATAATAATAATAATAATAAATTATTAATAATAATAATAATAATAATAATAATAATAATAAAAATAAATTAATAATAATAATAAAACATCTATGTGGGGCTGACGGTAAACTTATTTAACGCCTTTAAATTCCTTAAAATTCAACGCTTTGACCTAGGAGGCTGAAATCGGACTATGCTCATCCTGAGCACATGCAGAATGAGTGTGTGAAGTTTCACAGCGGCACCACCTTCCTAAGTATGAAACACACACCTATGTGGGGCTAAAGTTTCTCTTATTAAATGCTTTTAATTCATTAAAATTCAGCGCTTTCACTCAGGAGGCTGATTTTACAGTATGTTCATCATGACCACATGTACAATCAGCGTGACAAGTTTCAAGTCGGAGCGACCTTCCTAAGTATGAAAAGTCAACACATGGGGTTTGAACTGAAGTACTTAAATCTCTTCAAATTAATAAAAAATCAACGCTTACATCTAGGATGCTGCTTTTACAGTATGTTCATAGGGGGCACATGCAGAATGCGTGCGACAAATTTCAGGCCGGTGCCACCTTCCTAAGTATGAGATCCACACTTAATTGGTATCAATTAAGGCCAAAAGTGGGGGAAAAAAAGAGATTTTTTTTAAGGACCGCTGTAGCAAAAGTATAGGTCCGATCTACACCAAACAAACGCTGTCGGACTCGTCTTCAGACCCCCGACAACATATCAAAAAATCAGATTTCTAGCACATTTGGAAAATATCTGGCTCCAGCCTTGCCTGCCTGTCAGAGGGTGTTGGTGGCCTCAGGTCTCACACCCTCCTTTGCTCTGAAACCTGACCAACCAATTAAGAAAAGTAAGACATGTAGGGAGTTGCTTTTTTCACGAGCTGGTAGAGGGCGTCCAGCACTGGCCCTGTGCCGAATTTGGGGTCTGTGCAATCATCAGGGGCCTCGTGAGGCCAAAAAAGAGATCTGCCTAAAAGTACCCAAAATTGCTGAAAAACCTTTAAAAAAAGGCAAAGAAATCCCTTTTTATTCCTTAAAATTCAACGCTTTCACCTAGGAGGCTGAAATCAGAGTATGTTCATCGTGGGCACATGCAGAACCAGGGTGAGAAGTTTCGGACCCGTGCGACCTTCGCAAGTGTGAAAGGTCACATAAAAGTGTTAGAGGGGAAGAATGAAATCCCTTTAAATTCCTTAAAATTCAACGCTTTGACCTAGGAGGCTGAAATCGGACTATGTTCATCCTGAGCAGGTGTACAATGAGTGTGTGAAGTTTCAAAGCGGCGCCACCTTCCTAAGTACGAAACACACACCTACACGGGGCTAAAGGTAATGCCTCGTACAATGGATGCAGCCTGTGATGACATCACAGCAGATGCCTGCAAAGGGACAAGCCAACCCAGGTCTGGGACCAGATGCTGCCAAGAAGTCTGCGAGGGAGGCCGCCAGGGTGAGGGAGGCCTTCGCGTCCTTCTTCTCCTCAGGGGGAAGTGCCCCGTGGCGGGTCGGCGTGCAGTGCTGAAGCACACCCAGAACGGCTCTTTTAAGAGCCCCGCACTCTCAAACTATTGAGCAAAGTTCCTGGAACATGTCGGTCTACGGCAGTCATTGGTTCTGTGGCTCCGTAACTCACTTGGATTACTCAGAGTAGATAGATCATTGTTTTTTTTTTATACTTTGCATAGTTTGAATCACTAAACCAACCAGATTTGTGCTTCTGTCATTAGAGGAGTTCAAATAATCAGCTGATAATGTGACAGCCAAAACAAGCAAGGCCTCAAAACCCTTTCAGTAACATCCCCTCAGATTAATTCAGTTTGATAATGAATCCTCCACATGTATCTAAATGTGGTGTATCGGTTCAACTTTCACCACACGTGACTGGTGTCGGAGGCTTTTGTAAGTCTCTTGCAGACTCGCAAAATCACACGTTTAGGTGCGAAAACCACAACTTGACCATCCTCTACGGACCACTCTGAATGTTGTTGTGCAGAAAAAAAAGTAATAATTTCAAACTTCAAATTCATTCAGAAAGCAGAACTTTAAAACAGAATCGACATATTTTTCAGTTTCAGGCTGGATAGTTTGAACCCTCGTTGATGAGCGGTGTCTGTAGCGCTGACTTTTTCAGGACCATCATGATTCTATCCAGTGATACGGTGATTCTACAGGACCAGTTCAAAGTACACTCCTTTTTAATGTTGTCATGCTCCCTCTGCTGGCCTGAACCTGCATCTGTATGCTGGAGGTAATTTGACTGATTGAAAACCCTGATCTGAGGTAAGACCTTCTGTTTCAGACATTTTGCTGTTCACACATTAAGTCTGGCTCTGATTTCTTAAAGAGGTGTATTTTAGACAAAAGAAAAACATCAACGTGTTTTCTCATGCTATCAGGAACATTACTAAATGCCATCAAACAAACGCTCCAGTTAGGTTTATGACTTCATTCTATTGATTCAGTACACAGGGCGAAAGATTTCAAGCATTTCTTTCTTTTTATTGTGATCATTACATCTTACAGTTAATGAAAACCCCACTTTCAGTTTCTTCAATAATGAATATTACATTAGAGCAATTAAAAGAATGTTTTACACAAATGTTAGACATCTGAAACATACGTCCATTTACATGCACTCAATACTTGGGGCTCCTTTTCCATGAGTTTCTGCATCAGTGCATTGGGGCAGCGATCATCCTGTGGCACTTGTAAGGCGTTTTTTTTTTTGTTGTTGTTTTTTTTTTGTAACAAAGTCCGAAGAGAAGGAGGAGATGACGCATCCTGTGATGACCTTAAAGTCCTTGCTGTAAGACATGATGCTCCAAGTGATCTGGGATCGACTTTTTACACCTGAGACGAGAGCAGGAAAGAATAAAGTCAGACTGGCAAAGTTCATATCAAGACTATAAATGCAGGAAGTGATTTATCAGGCTCTGTTGGACTCCACTGCTGCTACCTTCTCAACCACTATACTGTGCTGTGCTCTAAAATATAAAGCTTAAACTGGAAACACAGTTAATCAAAAGTTAGTCCATCTTCTTCTACCTCACCAACAAACCAACAAACCAACAAACCAACAAACCAACAAACCAACAAACTTAATACTAGGGATGGGTATTGATAAGATTTAATTGATACCAACGCCACTACTGATCTGATTCTTTATCCATTTCCAGGGTAATAAAAAAGTTACAATAACTAAGCTAAATAAGACCACCTTAAAAATAAAGACTACCTTAAATAAAGACTACCTTAAATACTACAATTAACAATATAAACAGTATAACAGAATAAACAGAATAAACAGACCTGAGGTAAGCAGTAGTGCAAATTTTAGCTGGACAAAATGAAATCAACAGACATGAGGTATTAGAACAATAATGTAAATAATGCAAATAGTGCAAATAAGCATGTGTAAAGTGAGTATAAAGTGAAGTGTGCATAAGGTGAAGTGTGCAGTCCTGAGATAGGATGTGCATGGGCAGAGTCTGTGGCCCAGAGTCAATGGTGGGGGCCAGTGGGGGGGCCAGTGGGGGCAGAACAGGGAGGGAATTAAGAGTCCTGACTGCCTGGTGGAAAAAACTGTCTTTGAGCCTGCTGGTTTTGGCCCGGAGACTCTGCACTCTCCTCCTTCCCGACGGCAGCAGGTTAAAGAGACTGTGGGATGGGTGGGTGGGGTCACCCGCAATCCTTGTGGCTTTGCGGGTGAGGCGGGTGTTGTAAATGTCCAGTAGGGAGGTGTAAGCGCCATTTAACACTGATTAATTTATTTTCCATTATTGTTGTGCAGTGTATATTTAAGTATAAGGAAAGGTACATTTTTTGGGTTTATTTGAGATATTAAGAAGTTTGCTTTTCTTCATGCCTGTTTTGTCCCTCACCGGCACCTGTAGTCTCTTGCTTAAGGAAGAAAAGTGTGTTCTTTATGACGTTGCTCTGTTGTTTCTTCACAATAAATGAGTGCGGCAGAGCCACGGTCGTTTTACCGTTTGCTCGTCTGCTTAGAGGTCAAAATGCCGACTCAACGCGTAAAACAGACTCTGTCATTACTCATAGTGGTTAAGATACATAAGTAAGTTAGAATAAGTTTAAATAAGAAACTTTAAAAGTAACAGATAGCCACTACAGGAGGGAAGAGAGACACCGATGATCTTCTCAGCTGCTTTCACAGTGCGCTGCAGGGTCTTGCGGCAGGAGACGGTGCAGGCGCCGTACCACACGGTGATGCAGCTGGTCAGGATGCTCTCAATGGTGCCTCTATAAAAAGAGAACATGCTCTTCTTGCTCTTCTCGGTTTCCGCAGGAAGTAGAGTCGCCGTTGAGCTTTCTTGGCCAGAGATGTGGTGTTGATGTTCCAGGACAGGTCTTCGGAGATGTGTACACCCAGGAACTTGGCGCTGCTCACCCGCTCTACTGCAGCGCCGTTGATGGTTAGTGGGGAATGCTGGGTGCGCTCTCTTCTGAAGTCCACTACAATCTCCTTTGTCTTCTCCACATTTAGGAGGAGATTGTTGTCCTTACACCGCTCGGCCAGGCGTCTCACCTCGCTCCTGTAGTTTGTCTCATCGTTATTGTTGATGAGACCCACCACAGTCGTGTCGTCTGCGAACATGATGAAGAGGTTGGAGCTGGATGTAGGTTTGCAGTCGTGGGTTAGCAGAGTGAAGAGGAGGGGGCCGAGCACACATCCTTGGGGGGGGCCCCTGTGTTCAGCGTGATGGTGCTGGAGGTGTTGCTGCCGACCCGTACTGCCTGTGGTCTCCCCGTCAGAAAGTCCAACAGCCAGTTGCACAATGCACAGGGAGGTGTTGAGTCCCAGCTGGACGAGTTTGAGGATGAGCTGCTGAGGGACGATCGTGTTGAATGCTGAGCTGAAGTCGATGAACAGCATTCTGACATGTGGGTCTTTGGTCTCCGGGTGAGTGAGGGCTGAGTGGAGTGCAGTGGAGATGGCATCGTCGGTCGAGCGGTTGGACCGATATGCAAACTGGTAGGGGTCCAGTGTCAGGGGGAGCGCAGATTTGATGTGGTGCACGACTAGCCGCTCAAAGCGCTTCAGAATGACGGGAGCGAGTGCGATCGGGCGGTAGTCGTTGTAGCGGGAGGGAGACGGCTTCTTCGGGACCGGGATGATGGCGGTGGCTTTGAGGCATGTCGGGACAACAGCTTGGCTCAGCGAGGTGTTGAAGATGTCTGTGAAGACATCCGTGAGCTCCTCAGCACAGTCTCTCAGGACACGACCAGGGATGTCATCAGGGCCCGGGGCTTTCCTTACATTAGTCTTCCCGAGTGATCTCCTCACGCTGTCCGTAGATAGCAACAGCACCTGGTCGTCGGGAGGTGGAGGGATCTTCTGTGCTGGAGTGCTGTTGTCTGCCTCAAAGCGAGCGAAGAAGTCGTTCGGTTGGTTCAGCAGAGAAGAAGTGTTGTCGCAGGTTTGGGGGGGGGGGGGGCTTATAGTCCGTGATGGTCTGGATCCCCCTCCACAGGTTCCTGGTGTCTCTGATGTTACTGAAGCGGTCAGCGATTCTCCTGGAGTACTGTCTCTTGGCCTCTCTGATGCCCCGTGACAGGTTGGCCCTGGCTGTCCTTAGGCCCACCTCGTCCCCTGCTCTGAAGGCAGTGTTTCGAGCCTTCAGGAGCCTGTGGACTTTCCCTGTCAGCCATGGTTTCTGATTGGCCTGAATGGAGATGGAGATTCCTTAGTCAAAACATTCAACATGTTATACATCTCCTCATCTTATGACCAAAGTGTCTTTATCATAAAGATGAGAGGTTGTTGTTTTTCATTCACCACACCAAATACATAAACAGCACTTTTTTACACCTCAGTCCCTACCTTGCTGTAAAAAAAAAGTCACTCAGTACATTACAAGCACTCATGCTGACATTGAGACTTCATGTTTCAGCAGCCTTCCCGTCTTAGTCCTTCTATGTATTAATAGCTACTGCTTCTGGGGTGCTCACTAATGTTATCAGTGTCATGTTTATTTCCAGTGAAGCCACTTTTAATGTGACCAGAAAGGCAACAGTTGAAAGAAAAACATGCCACTGAAATTCGCAAATCATTTGGGGTATAAATGTGCTGTTCTCCATAATTGGCAAACCGCAGATTCGTCATGTTTACATCGAGTTGATGCTAGGTCGTATGGGTCTTTCTCGCCCGTTAGCCCTAGTTTCTCACAGTATCTCTCTTTCTCTTGCTGTCTGAGTCCTTCTGGGCACGCTTTAGTGTGCTCTGTGTGTTTTTCAACATTTGTTCGCGGATAAGACATCTGAAAATAATATCTGCTTGTGTACGTCTATCTCCGTCCATTCAATGTTTACATTTGAGCATCCGGGTAACAAACCAAATCATAACGTCAGTGCTAACGCTACGGAAAACAGCGCTAGCTTGAGGCAGACGTCTACAGGAAATTGCACTGATATGCTAGCGGATAGCATGTAAAAATCTAACAAGTATCAGAAAAATATCCATGTATCATCGACAATATGCCCTGAGTTACGAACTGTCTGTCTGGTTTTAAAGAAATAATGAAAGCTGAAATTCTTAAACAGCACAAATGACTGCTAGCATGACAGTGTTTGCTAGTATTGGTAATAATAATAATAAATATACCCCACACTGCTTGCCAATTAATGCATGACCCGTTCAAAGATATTAATTAAGAAATATGTTATTTATTTAGCTACATTTGCCAATGGATAAAACTAGCTTAGTTTGTAAATCATTAGAACATCTCTACAACTCGACAATTATATGGCTTAAAAAATGCAAAAATCTCAAAATTACCGTCAGAAAAGCCTGTATTTAGAAGAACTTTGTCTTTATGGAGGTAAATCCTGAAGAAGTCGTTGGAAGTCCATGGTAATTGTTTGGTTTCTTGAAGAAATATCCAAAGTCTCGGGAAGAGAAAACAAATGCGTGCGTCTCAGACTGATCAGCAGCTATTTCCGGGTTAATGATGCACCTGGAGGTCGTCCATAGCAACCATGGAACGTTCTGGTCCGTGAACAGAGTCCATCTTGTGCAACCTTCCATGAAGGCCCCTAATTAATTACCACAATGTATTAGATTCACTTAATAAAATTAATAAATAAAAAAAATAATAATAGGCTTTATATATATTATTTCCTGAAGAGGCCCTAATACGCCGTTGTACGTAATAGTTTTGTCAATGTAGTAACTAAAATTAGTAACTTCAGAAAGCGCCTATCGAGGAGTTTTTTTTAAACATGTAATAAAGCTGGGCTGCAGTTGGAAAAAAACAAAACCTGTTTGTACTGTCTAGAAGAGACAAATAAGGATCTCTCTCTCTCTCTCTCTCTCTCTCTCTCTCTCTAATCTTGTAGTCCCTGATGGTCTGGATCCCCCTCTGCAGGTTCCTGGTGTCTCTGCTGTTACTGAAGCGGTCAGCGATTCTCCTGGAGTACTGTCTCTTGGCCTCTCTGATGCCCCGTGACAGGTTGGCCCTGGCTGTCCTTAGGCCCACCTCGTCCCCTGCTCTGAAGGCAGTGTTTCGAGCCTTCAGGAGCCTGTGGACTTTCCCTGTCAGCCATGGTTTCTGATTGGCCTGAATGGAGATGGAGATTCCTTAGTCAAAACATTCAACATGTTATACATCTCCTCATCTTATGACCAAAGTGTCTTTATCATAAAGATGAGAGGTTGTTGTTTTTCATTCACCACACCAAATACATAAACAGCACTTTTTTACACCTCAGTCCCTACCTTGCTGTAAAAAAGTCACTCAGTACATTACAAGCACTCATGCTGACATTGAGACTTCATGTTTCAGCAGCCTTCCCGTCTTAGTCCTTCTATGTATTAATAGCTACTGCTTCTGGGGTGCTCACTAATGTTATCAGTGTCATGTTTATTTCCAGTGAAGCCACTTTTAATGTGACCAGAAAGGCAACAGTTGAAAGAAAAACATGCCACTGAAATTCGCAAATCATTTGGGGTATAAATGTGCTGTTCTCCATAATTGGCAAACCGCAGATTCGTCATGTTTACATCGAGTTGATGCTAGGTCGTATGGGTCTTTCTCGCCCGTTAGCCCTAGTTTCTCACAGTATCTCTCTTTCTCTTGCTGTCTGAGTCCTTCTGGGCACGCTTTAGTGTGCTCTGTGTGTTTTTCAACATTTGTTCGCGGATAAGACATCTGAAAATAATATCTGCTTGTGTACGTCTATCTCCGTCCATTCAATGTTTACATTTGAGCATCCGGGTAACAAACCAAATCATAACGTCAGTGCTAACGCTACGGAAAACAGCGCTAGCTTGAGGCAGACGTCTACAGGAAATTGCACTGATATGCTAGCGGATAGCATGTAAAAATCTAACAAGTATCAGAAAAATATCCATGTATCATCGACAATATGCCCTGAGTTACGAACTGTCTGTCTGGTTTTAAAGAAATAATGAAAGCTGAAATTCTTAAACAGCACAAATGACTGCTAGCATGACAGTGTTTGCTAGTATTGGTAATAATAATAATAAATATACCCCACACTGCTTGCCAATTAATGCATGACCCGTTCAAAGATATTAATTAAGAAATATGTTATTTATTTAGCTACATTTGCCAATGGATAAAACTAGCTTAGTTTGTAAATCATTAGAACATCTCTACAACTCGACAATTATATGGCTTAAAAAATGCAAAAATCTCAAAATTACCGTCAGAAAAGCCTGTATTTAGAAGAACTTTGTCTTTATGGAGATAAATCCTGAAGAAGTCGTTGGAAGTCCATGGTAATTGTTTGGTTTCTTGAAGAAATATCCAAAGTCTCGGGAAGAGAAAACAAATGCGTGCGTCTCAGACTGATCAGCAGCTATTTCCGGGTTAATGATGCACCTGGAGGTCGTCCATAGCAACCATGGAACGTTCTGGTCCGTGAACAGAGTCCATCTGTGCAACCTTCCATGAAGGCCCAGTGGCGCCAGCAAGGGGGGGCCAGGGGGGGCCATGGCCACCCTGACACATTTGCTAGCCCCCCCACTGGCCCCCCCTCTCGCCGATCGTATATGCACAATGTTCTTTGAACTGATACTCATAGGCGTCACTTTGTCCCCACAACACAAATCTTTCATGTGTAAGCCTTTGTAACCACTTTATTTGCAATAGTATAGAAAAATCCGATGCTCCTGAACGCACCATCCGCCACTCTGACACTCTGGCGTGTCGTATTTCGGGTCACCTCGGGGAGACCGTGAATTTGCTCAGGGGTAAGTAAGTTATGTAAAACATCCCTGGTGAAAAAAAAAAGTACTTTATTGTATTTCAAGTGTATTCATATTTTAAAAAGTATATTGAAAATGTATTTACACAAATTGTACTTTTTGTAAGTGCATAGAAAGTGTACTAACATCACGCTTTCAAGCTAACACTTTTAACACACTTTAAAATAATTACACTATAATGCACTTTATAGAAATATATTATACAAAAATATACTTTCAGTAAAAGTTAAGTGTATCACGTGTAAGTGTACTAATTTGAAATTTGTTTTTACATATACTTTTGGTATTTTTAAAATGTAAGCTTCAAATTTAATTGTAACATACACTGAAAGCATATTTTAAAAGTACACATTTTAATATTGAAACTGTAATATTAAGTCAGAGTGAATTTTAAGTTATTTTTGAATTAATTATGTAGTTATTTGTGCTTGACATTCTTTTGGAAAGTGTTCAATGGCATTTCTATGAAAACACTCAAACCCATTTATTCCATCTTAGGATGTGTGTTAAGTACGGAGATTACAAGTATGACAGTTATGTAATTTTTAATTAGTTTTGCAAAAAATATAATCAAATACATCTTACACACAAAACCATGTTAAACAAAATACAAAATTTTCACTTTAAAGTACAGGTACACAAAAATGTGAGTGTTGCTGTTGAGGTTTTTTGGCATGTCTGTTAAGTAGTAGCTCCCCAAGAATTTTAGTCACTTTCAACATTGTGTGGGAGTGGAATGACATACATTTTGTCCTTAGACTTAACCATTACACATTTACATTTGAGTGATTGGGGATGCACAGCAAATACATTATGGGTGTGAGACACTTCATTTATAAATGTGGATGATATATTTAACTGAACATCCCTACAAATCCTTCCTCCACTCTTGGCAAGCTCTCTAACTAAAATACAAAAGTTGGTGGATGTGGATGAGGCCCCATCATCTGACATAAAGGCCACCAGGGTCATAACTTCACAGAATGTTCCATCATCTAACTGTACAACGGAATTATTTCTCTTTTTAAGCGTTGTGTTGTTATATGAATGATAAACCACACTGCTACAAATGAAACGGTCATAAAATACGCCTGAATGAACTGTTACTCCAAAGAAACTTTCAATAGCCATCCTCTGCAACACAGATGTGCTACTTTTCTTTGGGCAGCCAAATCCTCTGACATGGGGTTGAAACTCCTTTGATTTCTTTCTTAAACTAGAGGTACTTTGAAGTTTGTTAAATAATGTCCTTATGCCATCATTAGCATTTACCATTGTAGTCTCTGCTTTTCTTGAGAGTGCCCTCCACCGAAGAAATCTATTAAGTATTTGTGTTGGCACATGTGTTGTTCCATTAAAACACCTAAGCAAAGTCCCATTAAATGATTCAAATGGAAACGTGGATGTTGCCCACAGTGGTCCCCAGTTGCGCACGCTTGCTGCCAAGTGCATTAATAAATGCACATTAAAAGAAGCATTTGCAGCACCATAAAGTTTCTCAAAGTTAAGTACAAACTTTCGCAGAGCTTGCTCTGCAATATCCACATGTCTAACTTTGATAACATCTTGAAGAAGAGTGTGTATTGCAAAAACTAATAAAAAAAGATGATTCCAATACTTCTTTTTCAGAATGCCATTCAAAACAGGCAATGCATAAAACAACAAAAATGACCTCCATTCAGATGCTTTCCAGAATTTCCTGTCCTTCACTGATCTTGGTGCCCTTGTGACCTCCACAGGTGGGTTAATGGCCAGCAATTCCTGGTCTATGTCACTGACCTTGGTGCCCAAGTACCAGTCCTCATGATGGTGCTTACTGTCTAGCCATAGAGATGTTATCTGTTTGGTGACACCCAGGCAGACACTGTGTTGGTACTCAGGAATGAATCCAGCGATCATCTTGAAGCTTTTAAGTTCCATCAAAGGGGATGGGCCTTTCACACCCATTACTGGATTATTTGGTGTTGCCAGCATAACATGCTGAAAATGATCCATCTCTGTCCTCAAAGATGGTTCTGAGGTTTCCCAGGGATAGGGACCACCACCAGTGTGAAGGCAAAAGTCACACCCATATTTGCCATTAAACTGTTTTGTGTTTCTCAGGAGGGGGCGGGCTACTGAATCTGAGGAGCACAGGAGTAAATGAACTTTGCTTGTATGCTCTACATTTTCAGAGTCCATCCATTTAATTCCAGTCTGTTCCAGTTCCTTGAGCTCTGCCACAAAAGCAGTTAAAAATGTTATCATATTTGGCTTGCTTTTACCAAACCAAAAGCATGGTATACATATGTTGGCTTGACGATCTTTTGGTGACAGCTCTATGACTTGACATTGAATTGGCCATATCTGAAAATTATTACTGTTGAAAACTGGAATTCCATCACAGTTCCACAGAACTGATATGTCATCAGCCCCTATTTGTCCACTCTGCTTGAGTTTTTTTGTATTCAGCCCCACACTGAATATCTGAAATAATGCCTGGAATTGATTCTCTTCTATTTAAATTTATCCCAGATTTTTCTAGAATGTCCACAATTTGGGTTGATAGACTAAGTACAATAAATAAGACCCAACCTTTAGGTTTCTCTCAATGTCACATTCAGCATTACAAGAAGAACAATTTTTTAAAGCTGTCTCTTTGGGTCCCATATAGGTTTCACAGTTGACACAATAAAAATGGGGCACGTACTGGCCAAACTGTCCAAACTGTCCATACGCTTTGTGAAAAAGATATGAGGTTGCTGGGACCAAACCAGGGAAATGCTCATTAAACATTGTAAGAAGATCCTGAAGTGCTACTCCTGTCAAATTGTGTCTTAGTACATATGACATGAGTAAAAGCAGACTCTGTCCTTTTGTGATGGGAGCACCGGGGTATACAGGATCATCATCATGGTGTTTCTGTAATACAAGACAAGATGAGAACACAATGAGACACATAAGCCAAAATTATAATGACAGTATTGTACTTATCAGAGAGATTTCTCATACATGTAATGTTAAATAACAATATACAGATAATCTGTAATGAAATGGTAGTTTCTGGCTTGGCCCCTCTCTTCTGGTCTGTGTTCTTGTCCACTCCCATCATCTTCCTCTCTGTCCTCTTGTCCACTCCCATCATCTTCCTCTCTGCCCTCTTGTCCTCTCCCATCATCTTCCTCTCTATCCTCTTGTCCACTCCCATCATCTCCCTCTCTGTCCTCTTGTCCTCTCCCATCATCTTCCTCTCTGCCCTCTTGTCCAGTCCCACCATCTTCCTCTCTGTCCTCTTGTCCACTCCCATCATCTCCCTCTCTGTCCTCTTGTCGACTCCCATCAACTCCCGCTCTGTCCTCTTGTTCACTCCCATCATCTTCCCTTCTGTCCTCTTGTTCACTTCCATCATCTCCTGCTCTGTTCTGTGGTCCACTTCCAATATCTTCCTCTCTGTCCTCTTGTCCACTCCCATTTTCTTCCTCTCTGTCCTCTTGTCCACTCCCATTTTCTTCCTCTCTGTCCTCTTGTCCACTCCCATTTTCTTCCTCTCTGTCCTCCTGTCCACTCCCATCATCTTCCTCTCTGTCCTCTTGTCCACTTCCATCATCTCCCGCTCTGTTCTCTGGTCCACTTCCATTATCTCCCTCTTTATCCTTTTGTCCAATTCCATCATCTTCCGCTCTCTCCCCATGTCCACTTTCAGTACTATGATCTGTAAGACAAATCTTAGACAAAGGTTGAGCAATAAAGTGCACCCTTACTGGTCTTGGTATGGTTGAACATTGGGATATAAAATTTATTCACTAGATAGCATGTCTTACTCCTGAACTTACCTTTTTAATATTTTTTCTTCTGTAAAGGGATGTTCTTGGAACTGCAGATGTACAGAGAAATCCCTTGTAGCATAATTTTCTCTTTTTCTGTGGATACAGTAAAAACAAAGATAATAAGAAACCTGAACACAGTGCTTTTCCCACTTGCTAGTACAAGTGTTGATGTAGGATTACCCGTGACAACTTACAGTGGACTTGGGCAAACATTTTAGGATGAAGATATGATATTGGGAGTAATATTTTAGAACTATGTAATCTATCAGACAGGCTGATCTCATTGCATGGATATTAAAATATGGCCTGACATAAATACTGTGGTTTTCAAATTAAGGATCAAAGATGCTGACAAGTTTATATCCCATTTTTCCTGCAGATGTCACAGTAAAAGTCAGAAGATATAACACATATTTTCAGTCTTTCATGAGTGTATGGGGTCTACCAGTGTAGAATTATTTGACATGAACTAAATAACAAGATGACTTTCACTTACAAATTTTCAAATTTTTACATCATAGACCCAATAACACTTTAACAAAAATGTTGTTATTGGGTAATAATCTTGAAAAAATTCACTTCACAGTGTTGTACAGAATACAGCTTTTTTTCAGGTGGGAGAGTAAAATTCACTGCCACTACCCACCTTTTTACCCCACGCAAAACCCCCCAAAATGTCTCGAAATATAACATTGGATAATCATTCTGACATTTGTGAGAGAAGAGTGTCATACCTTGGGGGAAAACTGGCTTAAAGGACTCGCAAATCTTTGAAAAATTACTTATATGCACAAAGCCACCACTGTCATTTTAACATTGGTTCAATAAAATCCAGATTTTTTTAATTATTTTATTTTGATTGATGTCATGCAATAATTTTTTGCAAAGCCTGGTTCAGGTTCAATCCTCTGTGAAACATGAATGTGGCTGAATTGTTTTACTTACCCGATTCGGTTGAAGTCTTCTATATTTTGTTGTTCTTGGCGTCTCTGGTTGAGTCTCATCAGAATTCAAATGTCTCTTTAATTGTCGTTTTGATGGCATCCTGATTTGGTATCGTAACTGTCTTTAATACACGTAAAAATCTATTAATTTCGTCTTTAAAAACAGATCAGCGCCGGGCATAAGCGCCAGTGTCTGGCCGGTGAAGTGCATCAGTTTCGTTTTTACTTTCAGCCAATTAGAATTGCGGACGTTCTCATGCGCCGCATCCATCTGAACGACGTCACTCGCGCGAAAGCAGGACGACGGTTAGGGTAGACTGTAAGGTTAAGAGAAACAATGACATTCAAATTCGCCATATACTATCTGTTTGATAAAACACTTAGAGTGGAAAGCACGTCGCTCATTCAAGATAGCTACCAGTTCACCCAAGTGGCGTCCCAGCCGGACCTTGATGACGACGCAAACTGGATCGAAATAAAATGGCCTACGAGAAAAGACCCAAAGAGGACGGTGGCTGCTACGGTCCTGCTATTTGGAGGCAAGTATAGAGAACACCTATTTCCTCAACTTTTTCGGCTAGCTAGCAGCTCTGTTTAATTTTGTCATTATTTGGGAGAATGTCTTGGCTAAACTTTTTTTTTTGTTAACTCTTCTCGTTATATCAGATTCTTACAAAGAACTCGTATCTAAGAAGAATTTGTTCATCCTCGGCAAAGACATATGGGCCGAGGAGGAAAGCCGGGGTGTACGCATGAAGAGGAAAATGTGTGAGGCCGACGTGGTGAAGCATAAAACGTCCGTGCAGGTGAGTGCAGACAACATTCATAGCACACATGCTGACATGCTAGCTCCGATAGTCTGGCTAGCTACACAACACACCCAGATGCTGTCCTTCAGGAAGGGGTCTTGACAAAATTCAAATCATTTACCCAAGTAAAAAACAGTAAAGCAATTCTTAAATACTCCATCACAAACAGTGCATAAAAATCCTACTTAAGTTAAAGTGCAAAATTATGTGCAGTAAAATGTGGCTAAAATGTCAAATTAAATATACTGATGTGGTCCCTCTGACTGATATATTGATAGATATGAAAACACAAGATGAATATTACTGAAACATCACAATCTAGCAGTATTTTTTGTTTTATCTGCCTATCTATAGAGTCTACTAATGCATTTATACATACATAGACACCATATAAGCTATATCTGAGCAGTGGTGAGTGGTAATTAATGTAAAATTAAATCAGAAGGCATGTAAAATTTGAACCTGATTAGAAAAAGCTTTCTGTGGGATGCCAAAATCCCCAAAACGTGGAAACCACTAGTTCAATCATTAACAGTATGCAGTATTTTAAAATATTTGTATTCAAATCTTAAATATTGCTTTTTGACACCTGTTAGTAGGATGCACTGAAGTAACACAGTGCAGAAATATAGACTTTAATATGATTAAAAAAGCAAAAAGACATTACTAATCTTTGAATTTTAAATCTTATTTGATCAGTGATGGTATTTATAGTCAAAAAGCAAGAAACACAATTTGAGTGCTCTACATAATCAATGATCTATGTAGTCATTATCATTGATTATGGAGGATCTGTCATTTACCACTACTACTGCCTCAGCTCAACTTCCATTGCCTGTCAGGGTAATGATGAAATCATTTCTGTTTTCTGTAGTAGAAATGTATCTTGAGTTTAATTAGGCTTAGTATTTTAGTGAGAACTTTGCCTGGTTGTGACAGTCTTATCTTTGTTTTTATGTTATAAATGATGACAGGACAAAAAAAAACAGGATCAAAGGGGCAGCCAGGGACCAGGTGTTACAAAACCTGAAGACTTCCCTGTCTCAAAAGAGGGCCTTAGACACACAAGATGACCATTGCAGCTCTGTAGATGAATCTCCACAACGTATTCATGGGGTAAGGCGTACTTATTCCTTGAGCAGGTAGCTACAAAGTTTGCAACAGGAAAAAACTGTGGTGTCCTTCATACACTTTACTAACAGGTCTTGATTTGAGAAAATTTGATTATCTTTTGTCCTGTGAATGTAACAGCTGTTGTGCATGTTTTTGTTAATTTTATGGTAGTTTTTCCATTTTAGTTTTTAAAAACTCGACTGTCGTGAATGCCAACATCGTCTGTGATATATCCTTTTTTTAAATTAAATATTGTAGTCGCTACTACAACTCAAATGTAAGGACATGACTAATAATTTTCCTACCTTAATTATATAAATGTTTCCTGTAGGGAAAGCGAGGTAAGATTAACCAGGCGGCAAGACGTGTGCTTTTACCCCTGGCGTCCAGTCCCAGTTCCGATGATGCCACATACATAGGGAGTCCACAACAGCATGAGAATGTAAGCCATTCTTCTCTCCTAGCTGTTGTGTACTCTCAGACACTCTGTTGTATTGTTTTTCACAGCTATTTTCTCTTTTCTTTTTTTTAAGGACCATGCCTCAGGTGAAGAGTTGGATTTCTCTTCAACCCAGAGAACGGCATGTACATATATACTGAATATTATATTATTATCATAAAATTATATCATATTGAATGGATAGAGCAAGCAAAGATCAGAGATCTTACACCCAGCTGCATGAAAATTTTTATCTAACAATTGCTGCATGTTGTATTTCAAAAAAAAAAATCCTTCTGGCTGCCATGTGCATGCCAACTAAGCATAGTGTATATAATGTCAAATAGTTTAAGAGATTCCTTTAAACATACAGTATTTTCTTTGAGAAATAAAGTGTGTATGCACACGTGCGTATTAAAATATTGTCACTAACAATAATAATAAGGGACAATAATAAAAACTCAATTTATATAGAAACTTTAGAACATCATTTATTATAATTACAATTATAATTCTTAGGTGACCTGCAAAGCTGGAAATTAGCTGCAAAGGCTAAGGCTTCCTCTTTTACTTTGAAGTACATTAAAAAGGACTGTTCACGAAATAATAAACAAATAAAAGTGTGCACAGGATGAGATCACAGCTATCAGACTGTCATTCACAGATAAATTGGTCAACATGAGCAGGACAAAATGCACTGTTTGCCTGTTGTGTTTGTTGGGATCCAAAAAAACAAGCATAAAATAATCAGGACATGTAACATACAAAATGAACACAACATTATATCTGCCGCCATTTCCCCCCATGATTCCTCACATCAGATTCTTTAAATGTCTGTCTTACCTTTATTAGATTTAATGTGATTGTTATGTCATTTTTTTCTCCTTTCTGCCTGCTGTTTCATCTCCCTTTTAAAAGCAGATAGATGATAATACCAACCATGGCATGGCACCTGGATTGAATGAAATCATGTCAGCCCTTCATGGTATGTGTTTTGATTGGAATTAGAGGGGTTGACATATCAGAACACAGTATACACTGCATTATTGCCCTGTACTGAACTTAAGTACCTTTTCATTGACTAACTAACAAGCCAAACATTTTCCCTCTTATTGTTCCATTCACCCAGACCTGCCAGAAATTGTTAAATTAATGAAGGAGTGTGTGGAGTGTGTTCGGGCATTGAGGTCCTCATTTGGGGGGACCCCTTCATCTGCAATGTCATCCTCTAGTGTGGAAAGTGAAATCGAAATGGTATGTTATCATTGAAGGAAGAACATATGTATTCATCACAGTACACAGTAGTCTATATTTGCACTATAGACCTTTTGTCTTCAGCAACATCATCCTGTGTTGCTAATTAGGTCAGCAATATAGTGATGGGATTTAACAGGTTACACAAATCAGTCATGAATTATCTTGCTTTCAGAGGGAACCCCAACACCACCAGGTACCAACAGGTCATAGCACTCCCTAGTGCAGAGGTCCTCAAGCTTTACTTTCAAAGAGCTGTTTTTCCTCATCTCACCTGTAATAAAGTCATTAAAGAGCCACTAAAGCCACTTTACCTTCACAATAAAGACGATATGGTGTATAAAATTCTATAAATAGTTAAAATATAATGGATAATTATCTAAACAAAAGGCACTTGGAATTTATGAAATTTTAGAAATCCAAAAATAACACATTGTTTGTTTTCTAATATCTTGCCACGTATCAGTCATGTATGTTAAGCCTGCATGTTGGCAGTTAAGTTAATCTGTCCACACAGAATAAAAATCTATTTTCTTCCAGTTTTGTTTTGTTGGTTTAGTTATCCTGCTAGGGGTGTTAAAGTTGGTGGGCTGTTGATGTTGTGGCAGACTTAATCGCAAGATGTGATGCATGTTTAGTTCAACAAATTGTTAAATCATGGTTTTAGTTAGTGCCAATGGTTAATCATGGATATGGTTTATCATCAATACCCTCTGTAGGAAAAATAAAATGCTGAATTTCTATAGTATTTCTTTAAAGCTACATGGAGCCACTGCAAAGGAGTCACAGAGCTGCAGGTTACAGGGCTCGAGAATAACTTTTTTAACTAGAAACATGGTGGCCCTAACTTAAATTTTTGGGGTGCAGACTTTATATCTACTTGCAAAGTAAATACATTTCCTCTCATTTTGTATTATTGATGTATTACTGATTAGTACTTCAACAATTAATGCAGAAACTACACTATTTTAAATTCACATTTAAATTATGTACTGAAGAAGAAATTTGTTAGCAACAACAGCAGTGTTTCCAAGTAAAGATTGAATTCAGCACATTGTTGTTCATTTTTATTAGGTAGAGATAATCTGTCTAATTTGTCCTCTCTTTGTCTCGCATATGCAGCATCCCTTGGCAGGCAGCACAGTGACAGTTCCAAAGAGGGCCTTCCTGCGGCTGAATAGATCTCGCATGGCCATTTTTGCCCAGGAGCTGGCTGTCCTGGTATTCACAAAGGAGGGTCTTGCACAGTCCACCCTAACTGGAAAGTCAGGGAGAGGGGGGCTGCCAAAAACACAGCTTGATGTTGTCAAAGTGCAGGCTATTACAGGTATGTAATTTTTTTTTAGTTAAATGTAATTCTGTCATTTCTGTAGCAGTAAGATCACAGAAAAACAGAAAACCAGTAACAATTTAATACATGTTGAATTATGGTTGCAACTGGTGGCAATATTAGTATATCATACTGATAACATTTCAGAGTTTCCTGATGTACTGTTCAACAATACTATGAATATGTTGTGTGACTTACTGTATCTCTGTCTATTCGGTTAACAGATGCTGTTCTTCTGGAGTTTCCACAAACAAGTGTCTCTGATGTGCGCACGGCCATCAGACGAAAGTGTAACAATGAGCATTTCAGCCAAAAAAAAGGAACATAATGTGTGTGTGTGTGTGTTTGTATGTTTGTGTGTTTGTGTTTGTATGGTGGGAGGGGTTAGGGGTTCAATATCAAGGAATGCTGTTTTTCATTGTTCAGTATTCATCAGTAAAGTTTATATGTAATGTTTAGGTCTGCTGCCTAAAATTGATTTGTTTCTACAAAGTGTACTAATGTACCAATATTTGAAAATATGTTATAAGTTTTACAATGAAAATGTTAAAAATTCATATATTAATGTTTACACATTTACAGTTAGTACATTTGTAATTTACTTTAATTTGGATATGGTTCAAACACATCAAAGTTTATTTTTTCACTTGCATGGAAGTAGCCTCACAAGTCTTTCAGCCTGTGGTTTACTGGTAATACATTTGCAAGAATGTGCAATGAAGAAAGAATAGTAAAGTAATAATAAAGTGTATTGACTAACTGCTGAGTATGCTTTTTTTAATATTTGGAAGAAGCCAATAGTATAATTAAGCATATTATTACCTGAGTAGGAATATACTAAATGTACAAAGCAAATATATTATTAAGACACTAAAAATTAATTTTAATGTATTTAAAATACAAACAAAGTACTCTTTAATTTAAGTAAGTAAACATATATTAGTACTTTTGAATACTTTATTATTTTGAATACTTAAAGTATACAAAATATACTTTAAGTTGTTCCACTTTAGCACAAAAAAGTACACTAAATACACTTAAAGTTAAACTTTATTACAATTTTATTACAATTAAAATATATTAAGTACAAAATTAGTTGTTCCAAAATAGCATGCTTTAAGTTTACTAATCATAACCACACTTGAAGTATATTGATGATTAGTGTGGCTTTAAGTATACAAAAGTATGCTAAATTTTAATACACTTAGTACATTAATTTTTCAGCAGGGATGCTTTATTAAAAAATAAGACAAAAGGTTTGTATTCAGTAAACTGTGGCGGCTGACCTGTCTGCAGTGTTTCTGGATGGTGTCGGTGTTGTTATCTAGCTAACGAGGCTGCTGTAGCGTTAGCTCAAATTTTTTTTTTTTTTTTGCGTTAGCTCAAAATCTATGATCAGTCACTGTGCTGTGCTATGTCACTTTACAGACGATGAAGAGAAAGTCTACGGACATCTCTTCCTATTTAAGTAAGGTCAGTTCAGGAGAGACACAGCAGACGCAGAGAGTTTTTGAGGAGGAGGAGGATGCAGGGGAACAGACAGGGACGAAGAGGCAGCAGCTGCGAGGCAGGACTCAACAAGGGAAGCTAGTCAACCTGTTCCTGGACCAACAGGTGAGGTTACGATGAAGTGCCCCATATAATGAAAAGGATGTCTAGAGAGTAAGGTTACCTGAATAAAAGCATGGTTATAGCGTGATATGATTATAGACATAATTAAGTTGAAATGCTGAGTCAGCATTTCATCTTATAGATCTTCGACTTTCTATTCACTTCTTCTTCTTCTTTTTCTTCCGTACGTTTTTTGGCACCTATCTCCTTCCACAATTTTTCACCGATTTTCACCGTTCAACTTTTAAACTATTCAGCTACTTTAGGACATGTGTGCTATGACTTTTCTAATCTCTAACTCTTAAAATTTTTGAATTATTTCACTTTTTGTCAACAAAAATTTCCCATCTGAAATGACTGGGGAACTTTGACTTTTGCTCCTAAAACTCCTTCAACTTTGAGCTCCTCAAACTTCATCATACTTCCACTTACAGACTCCATTCTTGCTTTAAAATCTTCACTTATCTTTCCACTTTTCACTCATCTTTCAACTTTTTAACTATCTTTCACTGTTTTTGAGATTTCACTCCTTAAACAACACAAACTTTTTGGATTTTCCACTAAAAACTCAGCTCTCAGAGTGCGTGACATCACAAGTCAGAGTGGAGCAGCAGCTGATGACACATCAGAAATTTCACAAACAAATCGCTCGTAGGCCCACAAATTTCACTCCAGGGTCATAAAAATGGCATCAAAATGTTCCCTGACTCCTCCTGCTTCTAATAAAAATGCTTTTGGTGGCAAAAATGATATCCTTTGGCCAGTAAGTAGCCAAATCCTGGAGAACACATGATTTTCCAGCCATAGAGGCCCAGCCATTCTGTGATCAGACACTCCTCCTTTGCAACCATTTTTTAAAACAAATTTTTAAATACTTTTTCCTGGCCCTACTTATATAAATTTGACATTGGCCGATTCCTCCGATCCTCTGGATTCCCATGGTGCACTCATTTCTCTGATAGCTATAACGGTTTGGCCACAGCGAGCGTTTGTTTGGACCATTTCTCACCCCAAAATCCAGCCTGAGAGCAGCAGTCACAAAGACACTCAGCAGCTGTCCTTTGAAGTCCCATCACCATGGAAACCATGCAGCTGCTCATGAATGATGACTCAGAAGGACATTCTGGGGCATTCGGGGAGAGCCTGGCTATATTATCAAAACAAGCACACACTCACACACACAGACACACAGAGTCAGGACTCGTTTTGAATCAAATAACTCAATTTAAACCATGTATTTTTAATGAAAGCTTACACACAAAGGTTTTCTTATCCTTGAAAGGGCATGTAAAGGGTTCAAACGTGTATGTGTGTGTGTGTGTATTGATGATGTTAAAGGTACATCAGTTCACACAAAACCCCCTCACATTTAAGTGCACGTAATGCTTATGTCTGTGTGTGTGTGTGTGTGTTTGTGTTTGTGTGTGTGTTTATGTGTATGTTTGTGTGAGTGTCTGTGTGCGTTTGTGTGTGTGTTTGGGTGAGTGTGTGCGTGTGTGTGTGTGTGTATGTTTGGGTGTGTGTGTGTACTTCTTTACTTCACATGACTTTATGCTATTTACACATAACTCATAGATTTTGCTGTTATTTACATTTTTTCAACATTTTATTGTTTAAACAATCTAAAGACTTCTTCAGTTCTTCTTTGCTCCTTCTTTTCATACAACTTTCTCATTTCTTAATTGTTCTCACTCCTTCTTCTTTACTTCCTTTACTTCTTTTTCTTCATCACCCCTTCCCCCTCACTCCTTTCCTCATCACTCTGGCTTCACTTTCTTCCTCACTGCTTCTTCACTCTTTTCCCCACTGTTTCTTTCTCACGTCTTTTACACTCCATCTTCCTCTTTACTTTTTTACTCACTCTTTCTTTTTCAATCCTTCTACCTCACTTCCTGGTCTTCTTCACTACTACTGCTTCACTCTTTCTTCACTTTTTTTCACATTTCCATGGTATGCTTTTTCTTACTCCTTTCAGCAATTTTATTTCACATTTTTCCACATTTTCAGCTTTTTTTCACCATTTCAAGTCTTCAGCGTCAGCATTTCAACGCATTTTCTGCAAGGAAATGCAATTTCTCTAGTTACTTAAAGTCATCTGTTTTATTATTATTGATGGTTGAGTTTGAATACTGATTGTGAATAGAATTGTATCTATAGGCTAATATTACAAATGTATAGACGGGGGTGGCTACTCATGTTATTAATGTTATTATTAGAATTTTTAAAAAATTATTCACGTAAAAGAATAACTTATTTTGTCATTATTCACCTTAGATATTTCCCAGTCCAGAGCAGAGGGGCCCAAACAGCCACATGTGAAGCTCTTCCCTCTGACCCTTCAGGGAGACAGAAGACGGGCCTTTAGTAGTATTCACAGAAAAAGGCTCTGCCTACTGTTATGCCTGTCGGCACTTTAGTCTCCCCTCCTCTGGTGATGTCGCCTGATACACCAGGGATATGTATAGATTGTGACAGACTGCTGTAAAGTGTACATTATACATGTTGATGCTTTTTTGTTGTATTTTTTTACTTTTGGACACAACCTATAACATGTGTTGACAAAAAGACAGTAACAGGCAAATAAAGCTGTACTGAAAATTATTAGAGGTGTCTTTGGTGCTTCTTAACTTGAGTAGGTTTGTTCACAGTAAATGTTGTTTCTTACAATGTACTCCTTTAAATTATAGCTGTATATTTTTCTTTTTAAGGAAAAGGGAGATCTAGCCTGTTTGAAAATTCTGGAGGCGCCACTGTGTGTGTGTGTGTACGTATTGTGGATAAACTAGTGTCTTTTTTGGTGTTGTAGCATTCCTTCTCAAGCGATTTCAATCTAGGAGGGACTTATTCACCAGTTCAAATTTGTGAAGATTTAATGCAACAATTTTTAACATTACAGATTTGGCGGCTAGACCTCATCAAGCATAAAATAATAATTGGGGGTACAGTGAGGTGAAAATATGAATATTCTGCGATGGAGTCTAGACACTGGTGGTGGTAGATGTTCTTGAGTAGGCTCTATTATCTGGATGACTTGAAGAGGACTGGAAGCTGAAGAACTGCGAACTGAAGCAATGAAGACTGGAGGTGCCTGGGGAGGAGGAGGGTTGTGACCTGAGCCTGAAAGACAGCTGACAAGCAGAAGAGACAGTATTTAAATTTTGACAGCTAATGTGACGATTGGTTTGCGAGTGATGCTGAGAAGATGTGATTGGATAGATAGAAAAGTGACACGCCCCTTAATCAGCTGATGAGAGAGAAGCGGGAAAGAGTGAGAGAAGGAACCAAAAGGGAGAGTGAGAGCAATAAAATGACTTCCTGATCAGAACCATACGAGTGAGAGCATTAAGACAGTCGTCCTGATTGAACTTACACTAAGCTTCATTTGTGCAAAAGCAGTCAAATTTAACATCCAACACACAAGTTACATTGAAATTCTGAGGGCTGGGTATCAATCAAAAAATTTGATACCAATTTTATATCAACTCTAAAAAAAATTAAATTCAATCACACATACCAGTACTAATTTTGAGTTTTATTATTTTTCCAATCAGACCAGTTTTCTTACATAAGAAAGTAACAGTACAAAAGAACATTTGCAAACACAGGTCAATATATACCGATCGTTGCTACAGAGGACCTTGTCACTTGTCATGTCTGCTTTCTCAGGACACAGACAAGCCCTTTCCTGGCTGATGGTGTCCCCACAGTGGAAAATGTACGCTCTGAGGGTGTGGATGATGCTTGCACACAGGGATACCTGGTTGCCAATTTTGATAGCATTGGCAGAGTGTCCCTCATATTCAGCCACCAGGTCACTGGATTCACTGAGGTTAGGGTAGATGGCAGACCTTTGTAACGCTGCATCTCATCCTGAACCTTCTCTATGGTGCTGAGAATGTTTTCTTGTCTGACTTCAACTGCCATGTCCTCATCAGCAAATAGCTCCTCAAGGGCAGAAAGCTTTGGCTTCTTCTGGAAAACAAGAAGACGAAGAAAACACATTCAGGGAACATGCTAAGAAATTAATTTTGTACTGAAAATGAAATAAAAGGCAAAACAGGATGTCTTTGTATATTTTTGTTATTTTACCAGTGTTGCTACTGCAGCTGTACAGTCTTCATCAGAACCGTCATCCTCATGGTCACCAGCTGCCCCTTCAAGCTCTTGCTCTATCTGCTGGGGAGGGGTCATTCATTACACCTTTATTCTGTATTCAGTAGGTCATGGGAGCCATAAACTGATTTACAACAGAAGAGGAATAAAATATTGCTAAATAGAAAAAATTGCATTTCCTGAAGAAAATGCGTTGAAATGCTGAAGCTGAAGGAGGTGCAACAAAGCTGAAAATGTAAAATAATATTGCTGACGCCTGTTAAACAAAGCTTAAATTGTGGAAAATGTTATTTTTAAAAAAGGAATGAAGTAGTAGGAGAAGAAGAAGTTGAAGCAGCAGAAATCGTTTCAGAAGAATTAGTTGCAGAAATAGTTGTATAAATAGTGAGCAGAGTAAGTTGAAGTAGAAATTATGATACAATAAATAACTGAAGTAGTGATGGTAGTGACAGTATCATTAGCTGGATGAGGCAGTATAGTCTCTCTCTCTCTCTCTCTCTGTGAGGTGTGTGTGTGTGTGTGCTTGTTTTGGTAGAATAGCCAGGTTCTTCCAGAATGTCCCAGAATGTCCTTATGAGTCATTATTTGTGAACAGCTGTGTGGTTTCCATGGTGATCGAACATAAAGGTGTTGTGAGGTCAAAAAAAAACCTCAGGATAATGCTGCATACTTGGTATCGTTTAGAGAGGTCACCCCAGATCTTGTCTTTGATGGTCCGTATAAAGGAGGAGTCTTCATCACTAACTGTGAAGTGGTGCTGGAGTTTGCCCAAGATGGGCAGAATCTGGCCCAAAGTTGGACTCCTTTCAGCAGAGATGCAGGCGGTTGAAGTGTAGAGTATCTTCATAACTGTGAAAAACTGTTCTGCTTTTCTATAATCATCATCAGAAAGTTTTTCCAGTCTGAAAACGAATACATACACATTGTTTTATTATCTGGATCACAGCCCTGCACTTTAGTTCACACTGATGAAGGAATAATGTGATATCAGTGTCCATTCTTATCTACAATACCTGTCCTCCATTGATTTTCTTAAGCGAGGGGGTCCATGGAAGCTGCTTGGATGGCAGGAAACTGCTCCAGAAATCGCTCCACCATCAGGAACAGGCTGTTCCACCTGTTCTTCACATCCACAATGACAGCATGTTCTGGAAGACCTGAAGAGAGACAGAGCATGTGTGGTTGTCTAACGGGCTGTCTATTTGTTGTAATAGTTCAATAATTGATTTAGCCATGGGATTTTGCACTACGTTTAGTCTATTTTGACTTTTTACAGGGAAGACGCTGCTTCTCTTTAGGGGACAGGTTTAGCCATGCTGCATCGCTTTAACCACACCACCATTGCTCTGATTCTTCCTGCCCACTTTGAGATGCCAGATGACATGCTGTGTGTGTGCGCATAGTGTGTCTGCTTTTGGAATATCTGTGAGTCTTCAGCAGCTTAAAATGACAACATGGTCATATATTCCGTTGTTTTTGCATTGAAAAGGCATTTATGCAGCACTGTGAGGCAGGTGGGAGAAATAACTTCAACCCTTAGACCGCTTTAAAAAGAGCTTTGAAAGGACAGATTTTTTTTCTTTTCTCCTGTGATGGATGTGAGTTTTTTCTGGACTCTCTCTCCTACACATAATGTGCTTGTCTCTGTGCGTGTGGGTGCGTGCGTGCGTGCGCCTTCATTGTTTGAGTCCATGCATCAGGGCAGACCTGCCATGAGCAATACATAGAGCCGAGGAGTTGTGAATGCTTAACCATCCTGTCATACAATTAAGATAATTATGACATGACATGAGGCTGTTTAGTCTGTTAAATGAAAGAACAGGGTATAGCTCTGATCTATGAGAGGTATGCCCCTCATCTAGTTCAGAGCGCCGAGTTCTTTTTTTTGCACTCTGCCCTCCCTCTCCTGCGCTCTGTGCGTCTCCCTCTCCAAGCGGGTTTCCCACAGCCATCTCAGCCTCACAGTCATCATAGCTGTATTGTCTTTCATGGTGGGCTAAGGGTTAATATCCAGCGGTCAATGTCACAAGCTGAACTGTATACAAATCCCCTGCTTTTGGCTACATGAACAGCGACATGCTGTCTGTGTGTGCACATAGTGTGTCTGTTTTGATCTTGCGGCAGTAAGATCAAAGTAAGTATGAAATTTCTTTCCTATACTGCCTCGTGCTTTTATGGATGAGGAACATGACATACATGTAAAGATTTCCTCAAGTGACTGACAAGTGCCTAGGTATTTGTTGCATACCTGCAGGTAGTGATGATGTTCAGACTGATCTAAAACACCAGCCAGTGGTCTCTCCAAGACATACTTGCTTGCTGGAACTGCACTCTTCTCAGCAGAATCGAGTTGTATAAATCTTCCATTAATACACCACTTGTGTTGTGCTTCAATGTAAAGGACACAATTGAGATGCAACTCTGCTCTTCTGTAAGTCCATGGGAGTGGATGTTATCTGTGTAGTGAGAACCACTCTCCTAAAGTTGTAAAAAGAAAGGAGCACCTTAGCAAAACTTGTGCTTTAGATTGCAAAACTTTGTTGAAGTCAGAACATACAAAACTAGAAAAAATACCAGAAAAGACACACACACACACACACACACACACACACACACACACACACACACACACACACACACACACACTAGGGCTGTCACTTTTTCAAAAAATCAAATTTGAACGACTATTAAATGACCCGGTATGGGTTCAAATATATTCCAATATCCCCCTCCCCCGCGCGCTCTCCTCAACAGTTTCCTTAACAACAGGAGAAAGCTCTGACAGCTTTGAATAAGACGGTAAGGTAAAACATGTAACTGATTCACAAGCCGAACAGCCCGTCTTAATTTCTGTTATTATTTGACAGAAACACAAGTCTATCAACTCGATGGGGATCAGGTGTGACTCACTTTTTTTTAACTAAATTTACAGTATTATGAGGAGTGGTTGTTTGGACACATTTGAATCTTTAAGCACTGTAAGTTACCAGGTAAAAGAAATGCAGCCAGACAAAACATCAATTAGTCATTAAAAAATAAGCAACTGAACACAGAAAGTATGGGCCAGGAACATAGTGTCAAATATGTAGGTGATTGATTTGAAGACAAAAAAGTAAAGGTGTAGCTATGTTTCACGTTGCTACAGCATAGGTTTCTGCTCTCTGCTCCTCTGTTTAGCCGACATCTGTATTACAGTTGTACGAGAACATGTATGCATATTAATTGGTATTGCAAATGTGAGAAAGAAGGAAACAGATGAATCTGGAGTAGAGGCAGAGTTTTAGAAGCTGTAAAAGATATAAAAAACAAAACTGTTGTAAAACCTGTGCTGTTGTGAGAATTTCTGCTGTTTTTGTCTGGTTAAGATTTTTATCTCTTTCCTAGAGCAAACAACCACGTCTTTCACTTATTAAAAAAATAAGAGAAAGAGGGGACAGAGGTCCAAGAGGCTGCAATTTGAGATACAAATTGGAGCAAATGATGATGGATGTCTCATGTGTGCTATTGTGGAAGGTTCTGCTCCTTGCTTTTTTGATTGGTTGGCATCCTTATAACATTCCTGATAATAAATTATGCCACATATTTATTTATTGAAAATTGAAAATAAGGAAGTAGAGAGATTCAATAGGGCAGCTACAGGGAGACCATAATTTCAGTTTGAGAGAAAGAGATTGTCGTGGTTTTGCCTTACCTGTGCCATTTTAGACGATTCTGCTCTCTGCTCGTTTGTGCCTTAGTTAGAGGCCGTTGCTCACTGCTTGACAGTTTGCCAACCATCTTCATCGGTTTCCTAAAGTAATACAGACATACAGTATTCAGTAAATCACACAGCACAAAAGAAAAGGGGGGGGGGGGGGGGGGTAAGTGTGTGTGTCCTTTCTCGTGCAGTGACAATGAGCCACAGCAAACATACAAGTCCGGGGACCTTCGGTAATACAGATCCACTGCAAACTGGCTGGTGTTGTAGCTGTTAAATAATATGGAGAGCGATACTTACCTGTTGTTGCGAGGAGTATTTTTTAATGCCATTCACAGTTTTGTCGATCCTTCTGAGGACATACAGCATAACACACCTTTTTTCCCCCCATCTTGACAAAGTACACGTTGGGAAATTTTCTTCAACCATTCTCTTTCTTCCGAAGTACGTTGTCTCTTCGACAACTGGTATGTGACGGGTTTTAAGACGATTTGATGTGAAGTTACAGAGATGGATGATGAGCAGTCTGTTATCCATGACCGTGAGGGCGCCAAAAATGATCACGTCCCCAAACCCCGGCGAACAACCAGGGGCGTAATCTCGCGGATTCTTGAAGATCTCGCGAGACTACATCTTTGAAACCAGCCCGAAATAACAGTCATGCCAGCTTTGTCGAGCACATGCGGGGGGGGGGCTCTTTTGCTGGCATTTCACAAACCTACAAATGTTAACTGGATTTCATAAAAGTGACTTGCATGCTTGAAATGACTGCATGTTCAAATGCTGAAGTTTTCAGTGAACAATGAACTTGATCAGAAGCACACAACTTCCACAAGCAAAATACACTTAGGAGCTTAAAATGACAATGTGCAAGCAAGTGCTAAACATTTAACAAAAGCACTGACAATGAACTTGAAACACTTCAAATTGCTTCAATTGCTTCAAAGGTTTAGGCCATCTGTGTCAGACATTCAGTTTCCAACACTTTCCATGATGGCAGCAGACACCCTGTTGAGAGCACTGTCTCCAGCCTCAGTGACCTGTGGAAACATAGCACATGCTTTACTGATGGGCTATGGAAACAAGCTTTCTGATTTGAAATAACTTTAGTAACATGCTTGACATTCAACTGTAGGTGATTCAATAAAAAAAAAAGAAAGTTTAGAAATAGTGAAGACAACATTGTGAATTAAATATATAAAAACAGAATAATTAGTATAGTGTCATACTGTGATTATACAAAGTCAGCTAAACTATAGGATAAAGCAGAGATCATAAAATGTTTAATGGGGTTACATGCAAATACATTGTTTTCCTTGCAATTGTCAATTTGGGGCTATGGGACAAGAACACAACTTAGACTGGTATAGTTTCAGTAGGTGTGGCATATACACTACATGTCAAGGGACACTCTGGGGGTCTCCAAGTGATCTTTGCTTGTGATCCAATGAAATTCTTGTGCACTGCATGCAATCCAATCCTGAAATGAGAGACAAATACAGGACTCACCTTATGTCCTCAGCTTAACAGGCAGATTTCCATCCTGGGACTGGAGTAATGATTGATTAAGTTGCTTGGGTCTATGCTCTCAATGTCTATTTGGCCACTGTATTTGTTATGCATGAACTTACTGCAGTCTTCCCAGTAGAAGTACTGCTGGTGAGCAACCTTTGAGGGATAAAAATAAATTGGATGCTATTTATAATGTGTTTACAGCCTTTTAGGTTATTACCCCAGTGACTATTACTATCATGTATTATCTGATTTCAGCTGCCAGACTAAGCTTTTCTTTTCTTTTTCAATACAGCTGCAACTCTTGAAAGGTGGCCAGGAAGGAACCCTGCTCTCAAACATTGGAAGCACAGTCAACGCCAAGATCACCCAACTCTGCAACAAAAGTAAGGAAACAGCTCCCTATTAAATAATTTTGTTTGCTCTGAAGTTTATGCAGGTCCTGAGTATTTACTGAAAACTATGTAAAGCCTTTTAAAATCATACAATACCTGGGTGTTTTCTAGGTTATTTGGCAGAGTTGTGCTGAGGCAAAGTAAGCACCCCCTTTAGATCAGACCATTTGGAAACATGTTAGTGCAGCAATAGAGCTGCATTTCAGTAAAAAGAAACTAAGCCAAGTTAACTTACCATATCCTTTTAGCTGTAATAGAAGCTGCAGTAGTAGCAATAATTAAAGTATTACCTCTATCAGGTGCCTTCAATCATGAATAAAAGCAAAATATAATAAAGAATATAATAAGAATATAAGAATTATAATTATAATTATTGTTCAAATTATTGAAATGTAACACTGCTCTGCAAATTAGGTAATTTTTAAGAATGAACATCGACTTGATGTTTGTGTGCATATTGTGTCTGTTCTGGTCTTGCTGCAGTACCTCGAAAGCGTAATGTGCATGAAAGAGTCAAATTTAACATCCAACACATGACTTACATTGAAATATTTAGAGGACCACTTAAAATCTGTCTGTTTCTGCAGTTTTAAATGACAAAATTGTCGATTTGTCCATTTTAGCGTTTTCACGCTCTGAAAAGGCGCTTTTGTACAACACTGTGTGGCAGGTGGGAGACATCACTTTAACATCCTCCGGTCATTGTCACAAGCTGAATTGTTTACAAATCCAATGCATTTGGGTCTCTGAAGCCCTGATAGTGATGTTTTTATTTAGAAATCATGTACAGCAACATGCTGTATATCTGTGCGTATTGTGGATAAAGTAGTGTCTTTTTTGGTGCTGTAGCATTCCTTCGCAAGTGAATTTTGACCTAGGAGGGACTTATTCATTTTTCAAATTTGTGAAAAGATTTAATGCAACGACTGTTTTTTAAAAGTAAATTTTCCATCCACCGAGCTAAGCAAGGCGCTGTCATCAGTGTTATCCATCACTCAGTGCGTCGCTATAATCCGTCTGCCAGAAACTCGTGCACTGAGAAGCGTTCTGTGTGATATAGAGTATAAAATAAAATACAATAAAATGCGTTTTTTTTTTTTTTTAACGCCGTTAATTTCCCCCCGCGTTAATCATCGAATTAACACGATAAAGTCCCACCACTAATATATAATACACACACACACACACACACACACACACACACACACACACACACACACACACACACAAAATGAGTCGATTACAACACTGACTTTGGCAAGGGAGACCAGGGTTCGAAATCCCAGTTGGAGCTGTAGGTGAAAATCTAGGTGGGCTTATGACAAGGGACGTAAATATATATGCCGTACCTCAGAATGAGTCAAATTAATTAATGAAACATACACATACAGAGACATACATGGAGCCTTGGATGGATAACAGGGAGTGCTACCGCAGTAGGAGAGGATACATGTAGAGACTGTGGAAGAAATGGATGCTTCGAAATCCCACATCTACCCTAACTAAGGAACACCTAGTAGCTCAGTGTCAGAACAACTTGTTCAGTGCGCATGCGCCAGCCGCGGTTACGGTAGCTCCGTTCACTTTCTAACTCTTTTCTTTATCTTCTTTTAACTTATTGTTTCCTTTTAGTTTTTTTCAACACCAGTTAACTAAGTAGTCCTCTCTCCAACCATGCGGGTGGAGAGAGTTTTATTTCTTTTTTTTGCGGTGAAAGTACTTCTTTCACTCTGCAGGGCAGGACAACTTGTCCGCTTTGTTTACACCAGAGATCAGCTGATCGCGCTGAAGCCGCCCAGTGTGTTGACCAGATCTACAGAAATACCAGAAGAGATCTGGAGAAGAACACGCCGAGGATGCAGAGGAGGTAATAAGCAGCGGAGGAGAGAAGCCAGACAAAGACAACGGACGCTTATGGGAAAGAGGTGATATAACCCGTGTCTTCCCTCCGTTACCATGGGCAACGGAGGAGTACAAGAGGAAGCTGGAGTGGAAAGCAACAGACTTAACAGACTGAGCCGCAAAGCCAGTGACGTTGTGGGAGTGAAGCTGGACTCTCTGACAGAGGTGTCCACCATTATGTTTGTCTAAAATATCACGACTAAACATACAAACATATATATATATATACGCTTATACACATGTATGCACATTCACTACTTTCGTATGTATACATAGCATACTCACTTTTTTTAAAAAAAAAAAAAACAATAAGAACCAATGAACAAACAGAACGAAAACAAAAAGAAAGAAAGAGAAGAAAAAAAAACAACAAGAACAAGATGGGGAGAAGTCTTGTCTTTAACAGTTCAGTCAGGTTTAAAAAGAATTAAAGTCTTGCCTGAGAGGCTTTACATATTTAACCCAATTTTCCCAACGTGAAGCAAATAGATCTAAGTTATGATTGACATATGCTGAAATCTTTTCCATTTTGTAGATGACCATTGTGATGTCCATCCAGAGCTCTAGAGAAGGACTCTCCTGTGATAACCATTTCTTAGTTAAAGCCTTTTTACCTGCAACAATCAGTTGAATGTGATTTGAGGTTCAATAAACTTTTGTATAAATATGAGATATTTTTACCACCACTAAATGAATTATATGCTTTCTTAATTGACTCCACTAAAATTACATTTGGTGTCATTCAATTTTTGACCTTTTTATTAACAGAATCTTGCAACTGCAAATATCGAAAAAAAGTCTTGGTTTTCTGACTGGAACTTTTGTTTAAGCATATCAAAGCTGAACAATGTTCCAGC